>JAXIUT010028248.1:0-15723 GCA_035586675.1 Eurytoma californica | reverse complement strand
TATGTCTAGTTTTTATTAGAATTCATAGCTATTGGAGAAAAATGTTTTTCTACATAATATATGTCTTAAGAAATACAATGTCAATTTTGGTAAAATACTTTCACTGTTTTTATTGGTGGCAAAACTAACATTTTTGAGTTTAAAATAAAGTCTGTAAAGTTGTAGTGTTTGATGAAACATATTCTATTACTACATTTTTGCTAAGCCCTTATTTTTACTAATTTTTAAAGCATTGTTGTGTAAAAATTGATTGAAATAAGCTGAAAATGTATATTTTAGGTATGGAAGTTGATTAGTTATTTAAGATGATAGTTTAAGTATTATATACGAACAATACTTTATAATAACACGAGGAGCTTGAACTTCACATTACTCGGATAGCACAGTTTGTTACAGGAACGTTCTTAGAACGTCACTAGAGAAACGAAAATAACCTAACAACTGAATTTATAGAACGTTCGTAATTTATAGAAATTAATTTTTCTCGGACGATCCAGAACGTTCCATTGTCCGCATACGGTTTAGTATATAAGTTCTAGTAACGTTTTTTGCATGAAGAGAAAGTTCAGCTATGGAAAATTCCACTTACGACGGTTGAACGGCACTAGAACGCTGCTTTAGCAACGTTGATATAGCTACGTTTCAAATAGTATATTATAGCACGGGTGCGGAAGATGATTATTTAACTCGTGCGATGGTTTTCGCCCGAGCGAAGCGAGGATGAAAAGTCGCACGAACTGAATAATCACTTACGCACCAGTACTATACGATATTTTATAGCACGAGGGCCGAAAATTGGCATTAAAGCTGCCATTTTGAGGTTAGAGTGCTATACAAAATTTTGATGACTATATGACTAATGCTAATTTTACAACTTTACGCATTAATCTATGCATTACTTAAATTAAAACTATTGTATACTACAAACGTTCGCTAGTCATTCATTATGTAGGGGAAAGTGGGGCATAGCGGGCCATGGGGCATTGTAAACCTTCGGGGTATAGTAGGCCACCCCATTAAATATGTTGCATTTGGTGTGAAAAACATACTGAACAATCGCGTTAATTTGACTGGATCTAACCTCTGTAGCCATTACTGAAGTAATGTTATGTAAAAACTACCTAACTTTTAAATAGATTTTACGGAACTTTTTTCTCCATGTATCTAAATTAACATTCTAATATGGTTCAGCCATTTTGTTTAAACAACTTTATTGGAATGTTACATACGAAACTGTATGCGGAGATTTTAACGATCTAGGAACGTTTGAGGAATGTTATAGAAACTTTCAGGTAGTCGTTACTTTCTTCCCTTTCGCTCCTGTGCTATCTGAGTAAAATTGTGATTTTGAGGTTAGAGTGTCAAAGACAAGATGAGACCCGAATCCCCCGACAACTTTGCAGGGTGAAATCCTATCAAAAAAGTTAAATAGAAAAGTTATAGGATTTTAAAAAACGAATTCAGCGGTGGCTATGTCTTTGACCTTATTAAAATCCTACAATTTTTCTATTTAACTTTTTTTGATAGGATTTCACCGTGCAAAGTTATCGAGGGGTTCGGATCTTTTTGGGACACCGCGTATACCATGTTGAATGTCAAAATGTTTGTTGAATACCAACATTATCATAAAACTGAAATTTTTTTGTGTGTAATTGGTACTTCTTCTTCAGATGAAAGTCAAATGCAAGTGCGGTGCACCGTGTGCCCGACGAGACTTGAAGCAAATCAACGCGGAAGCAAGTGTGTCAAGTGTCATTCGTATAACGAATATTTGTGTCGCATGTGTGGCAAGGATTATACTACTCACACAAGTCTGAAGATTCATGTCTTGAGGAATATAAAATTGGGTTACGGTAGGACCTGCCATAAATGTGGAAAAGGTGGTTATCCCTCCTTATGTTCCCTTAAGAAGCACGTGCGTGAGTGTGGAGCGATAGATGATGAAAATCAAGACAAATTTATTTGCAACAAGATTCCTTACGTACGCCTTGTTAGGCATGAGCAAGAGTCGAAAGGTATGGACATTTTTAATGATTATGAACTATTTAATTTAGTTTTATATATTCACTTACTTATTATTAATTTAAATACGAGATTTGACGTGTAACCCTTTCAGACCCAATGTATATTGGAGTGTAAATAACTATAACTATTTTTCGATTTTTTTTAAATTTCGTTGAACCAATTCGTGATATTATTCTAGACTCAATAGAAAGTGAGAAAATTAGCACTAAAGAAAAAAAATTGAAGTTTCAAAATTGAAAAAAATTAACTAAAATGTGATCGCATGTAGAAATATTTTTAGAGTTTTTTTCTTGCCGGGAAAAAATTCAGGTCTGAAAGGGTTAAATTATATTCATAATACTCGTCATTCAGTTCATTCATTTCTTAGCATTATCCAAACCTCTCAGGATATATTGATATATTTACACTTTTTGGTAAATAGTATTTGGCACATACTAGCATTAACTGGCTAAAGCCCGAAATTAATAACTTTTGGTTTTAGCTAATTTCGGGTTTGAGCCGTAACATGTATTAAAAACGACCAATGAGATATTCGCTCCGTACTGAACGTTAAAATTGATCGCAGACTTACATATACTTGTAGTGAGTTGTTGGGTCGGACGTATGTACATATATAAAAAAATGATAAATAAAATAATACTTATTGTTACACAATATGTGTAAGCAATAAAAATCACTACATAGATGTTACAAAAGTGTAGTAGTTTACAATAATGTGAAGCATAAATTAAAATTTATTCAGAAATTCGAGCTATAAACATAACCTTAAAATATTAAACAACTGTTGCTGCGTTGTTAGCGGCTAAAATAAATCAGTAGGTAAATTACAACAATTAGCAGTCATAAGCACTTAAATGATATAAAATAAATTCAACACATTAGAAATACAGAAAAATACAAATTTGATGGCACATAATAATACACTTATAAATGAAATACTCGAAAAAATTAAATATGTGCCATTTAATATTATGATAAATACCAAAAATAATTTTTTATCTTGCTGCCGATTCTCATCATGTACTCGACTAACTCCCTGGTAAAAATAGTCGATTAAATCCGATTTCCAATTAAGAAATCGGATTTAATCGACTATTTTTACCAGGGATACCAACGTTATTCCTAAGGTAGAGCGACTAACTGTTCTCCACGTAGCCAATACTCCGATAGAGGTCGCATTGTTCAGTTAAACTCACAATTGAAAATGCAGCGACATTTTGATCATGGCATTTTTGGCTCACTGTGTTAGTCAAAACAGTTAGACCTAAGTGACAGTGTGCACTGTTGTAAAAATAGGTTATTATAATAATTCAAGTTATTTGTTGTTTAGAATCACACCAAATGAACATTCACTGTTCAAACTGTGATACATTCAGTACAACTTCTGAACGTCAAGCGAAATGTGAGACGTGTCTCACAGATGTATCGTATAAATGCGAATTGTGTAATGAATTTTTACCTTCGTATTCGGATCTCCAATCCCACGTTCTGAATGTTCACATAATGGATATTGAAATATGTCCCGAGAACAAAACTGAGAAATCAGAAGATTTAGAAGAAAAAAATGACTGTGATGAAAGTAACTGCAGTGGTGAGAGTAACGCGCAAGTTGATAATGTTAAACAGCGTTTAGACAAAGGTAAAGTATTTACGTTGATATTATAAATAAAAATGGACAAAACTAATGTAATTATAATCTTAGAAAAAGGTGCCTCCAAAAAGTATAATAGTCCTAATAAACAAAAGTCAGAAAGCAGACCAACGAAAAAAGGAGATGAGGTACTGGATATGTTTGATAAGTTCGTAGAAAATTTGAAAGAAAAAGGTACAGTTTTTGAAGGATTTAAAGCAGATGTCGATAATATTACGGATGAATTTGACGATGGAATGAATAAAGTTTTAGTTCCTAAATATTCTGGTTTGTAATTTCTATCAAAGTTTAACATTATTCTCAACTTCTGTTTTATTCTTATATACTATTTTTCAGAAGACACAAGTTTAAGTGATATTGTAAATAGTAATATTATGAAGAACAAAACGTGTGATAGTCGATTAAATGAAAAGTGTATAGAAGAAAGAAAAAATGTTATAAGTTCATTTAAACGGCAATGTAAAAGTAAGGCACAACAAATATTTTTTATTTTACATCGTTTACTGATTTCTAATTCGTAATATTAATTTACCTGATACAGCTAACGCAATAAAGCGGTATTGTTTGAGATGCGATAAAACGAAGAAAGATTTAGATGTTATTAGAATAGGATCCAAGAAAGAAATATGTGAAAAATGTAGGTCTGAGCTACTATATCAGTGCGTAAAATGTAAACGAAAATCGAATAATTATTCTACGATGCTGTATCATTGGAAGCATTATTGCGTTTTTTTACGCCCAAAATATTCTACAGTAAAATTAACTGCTCCTGAGAAGTACAAGAATAGTAATATCTTTAATAGAATTCAAAGGCATCAGTGCCGCCTTTGTCCTTATAGTAGCAATTTAAAAAATCGATTAATGCTCCATTTACAAATGCATTCGTGGAAGGACATTAAAAGAGCAGTACTTGAACCTGAAAGTCGTAGCAATACTCCAGATAACTCGAAATAAGGTGTTTTTTTTTAAGGTGTGTGATTATTATTATATCTGCTTTCTCGTAATAATGATTAATCCTGTTATTAATATAAAATAAATATGTATATTTTACAGATTGAATTTTTTTGAGCCGCAATGAATTTAACTTTATTAAGTGAAATCAATGATCAACTAAAAGTAAAGATGAAATCTTTAGGGCATGGAATGATTTTATATACAGATTAAATCAATGAGTGAATAAAGGTGGATTCTTAATTGCAATTTAGAGTCGCATTTATATTATTTAACTATTAATACTGCAAAAGTATTAGTATAGTAAACTTTACTATCATTATAGTAATATGGAATCATTTTTTTATCGTTTATTGATAAATTCCTATCTTTGTTAGAGGTTTTTGAGAATATTGTATATTTGTAATTCACTGCGAAAGATGCTGTGTTTATATTTGTAGTTTTTTTTATAATGGATATGAAAGTGTTACACTGCAAAGATTTAACACATTTAAAATGAATTGTAAATTAATTAATTGAACAAATTCATAAATATTGTAACTGACTAAATATGTAAATATGATTTACAAATTAATAAATTTTGAATATGGACTTTCAAACAATTGATACTATTCCTTAAAACTTTCCCCAGAATTCTATGCTTCTATTTTATACACTGAGAGGTTTCTTTAAACGATTACGGTAAAGCTCTTCGCTAAAATTACGTGAAAAACCTTAACCGTAGGTCAGTTGACAACAATAGAAGCTTTTACGATACCTGAATCTTGGACGTTCGGAACCGGTCCTAAAAAATTATGGCGATTTTTCTGTGGAAATTATGGAGCTTTTTATATAAAATGTTCAGCTGTAGCCAACTATTCAAAAGGGAAGAATGATAAAAAGCCCCTGTCAACCGATTTTGATTAAATTGATACATTATGTTAAAAGGTCCAAAAAATAATGTTTGAAGGTATTTTACCCCAATTATTTCCCCCTCGACTCTCCCTACGGCTAAAAAATTAGTTTTTGACTTTATTTTTTGTTTGCCTTGAAGATGACCTTGGAAAATTCTGAAAAAAATCAGATGTATACATGAAGTTAGTACCAATTCACGTGGTTTTCTTCATAATTTTTCAATGTTAGCTTCAGGGTCAAAAAAATTCGAGAATGTTTAAAATCGATATTGTTTTTTTCCCAAAACCGATTTTTTAGCCGCAGGGAGAGTCGAGGGGGAAATACTGTGGGTAAAATACTTGAACATTGTTTTTCGGTTTGCCTCGGACGACAATTTACATGCGATATGAGACATTCTTTATTTATTTTTCCTTCCTAGGTACATAATATACCATTTCGTGTGTCAGTTTTCATCCTCCAATTTTTTTTTTCCAACTAACTCATAGATGATAGAGCGATGATTAAAAATTTTGTAATAAAATGTTATAATTTGTAAAGCATCAACAACATTGAAAAATAAAGTCATTTTTTTACATACCCCATCGTAAAGTTCGTACTTTATCCCCGCCGAACTTGGAAACCAATGATGCATTCTTTCTCTAGACCCCACTCTAGTTCGCAGCGCCACTCGATCATTGCCTTCGGCTCGGGCAAGCGGCAGCGCTGGGACATAGAGTGAGGTTAGACAAAGAATTCAACACTTTTCCCTTTTCGGCACGAATAAATTACAAAATTTACTCTGAGGTATGTAAAAAAATCGTATATTGCACTCGGGAATAAATAATAACTTTATCCCCTCGGTGCATAATATACTATTCTTGGAGAGTTCCTTATTAAGATTCACCATAGTGTTCGATTCTTAACCTCAAATAAATTATATGTTTAGGCATCTGTTAATCGAATCCGACTCTGAATTACGAAATACAAAAGTATTTAGATAATTAATTTACAATGTACACTGAGCTCGATCCAACATACATCGATATATGAGAAAATATGGATCAGTGTTTCGGAACGTTCTGAAATGGTTAATTCTGATTTAGAATCCATGGCTCTTTTGGAACTTTCGATTTGAAAAAAGTGATGCAAACTTAATTTTATTAATTTAACGGAGTTAACATTTAACTTATATTTTAGTTGGCAATGTTTAAAACTCATTTATATATAATATTTTATATTACAGAAATATTTGGAAAAATAAAAGAAAACTATTTCGGAACGTTCCTAAATGATTTAAGACCTTCCCAGAGTTTCAATGAAAAATTAATGAACATTAAATAAGAAGCCGATGTAGTATGATGATCAATGTATGTCGAAAGTGGAGCCTATGATATAACCAGACGAAATGATACTTTTGGATCTACAAAATGAAGTATAACGGCATTTATCAATATTTAAAGGTAAAGGTAAACTATTTTTAAATGACCTGTGCTCACTGATTGCATTCAAAACCTGTTGCAATTAGTAACGAGTCGTTATCAAATTTTGTAGCACTAAAACCGACTCCTGAACTAATATTGATAAACTTGGAGATCGAGTTTTCAAATTCTTACAATCTGAGATCTACCATTTTAATAACTAGAGATAATGTCAAGCATATGTTACTACGAACACCAATAAAAAAAGTTTAGACAATAAGTGCTTATGGTTGTCATTATGGAATAATTTAGAATAATCAGTGTAAACTGCGTCAACTTTTCCCAAATCATTTATAAAGCTTCAGAAATGCAATAATTAATACGAGGTTTGTAAGAGCTGATCTGCCAACTTATGATTTATTTTATTGTAAAGTACACATACCAAATAAGTATAAATAATTTGTGCAAGGCTACTTATAATAGATTGCCTGATAATAGAATAAATTTAATGAATAAAAAAAAGTAAGTACGCTTAGTGAATAAAATCAATTTTTCTGCCCTCCGGCCGGAAAGCACCAACTTCCCAGCTGCTGCGCGCGGGAAAGTTGTCGCTTTCTGGCACCGTCGAGCAGAAAAATAGTATACATACCTAGCCCTGTATAATAAGAAATGTCTCAGATCGAATGTAATTGTCGACCGAGGCGAAGCCGAGGTAGACAAAAATGTGATCTGAGGCTTTCTTATTATACAGGGCTAGGTATGTAATATACTATTTAATAATAAGAAAGAAAATTACACGAGGCAAATGATTATTTACTTTCGCACTAGTATCGAACAATATTTTACACCACGAAGGCCGAAAATTCACATTAAAGTTGTTATTATGAGGTTAAAGCCATGACTCAAGAAGACAAGATTTATTACAATACTTAATTATTTTCATTATTTTTACCTCAAATGTATATCTCTTTTTTAAAATTAATTCATTGATAAAGCCATAAAATGGTTCTCATTTGTTCTCAGGTCCGTGTAGGTTCCGTATTTTGCTTAAGACGGCGACTCAAAAAATCGCCTCGTCTAAAACACTTTTTTTTATGGAAAAAGAACTTTACAGGCGGCCAGATAACTCAGCCAAACGAAAGCGGAAATCTTTCTCACGCGCACAGAAGTAATCGGTACCGGAAATAAAGTAATAGAGGAAAGAGCGGCGCTTGTGACAGAGTCCGCGAACAAAATCACTGACTAATCGCGAATCCATCCCACATTTCTCCATATTGGAGTTTTCAACCAATGAGCTCAAACGTATTCTTCCCTCCATTTTAGAGTATCGACCAATGGTCCTAGGCCTGCGCAGAAATAATTGTCAAAGGATAGTGCATCAGTAAACAAACCTTGCCTTTTTTATACACCAAGATTATAGAATAGTAAAATAATGACTGGAATTATAAAAAATAATGACAGTAGTAATAGTATTTAAATAACTTTCTTATTAACATTCAATCTAATTGATCATTCACCGATTGCCGATTGGGGGCTGGCAAGTTATCCCTTGCTACTGGACTTACCATTTGGTGGTGTGACGGCAAGGTCTTGTTAGTATCGGCAAAATAGATCGCGTATATTATGTTTAATTTCCTTTTGGATTACAGATGTTAAGTCGTTGAAGACTAAAGTAAAATCAGTGCTTATAGTTAGTAATAATAAGTGGTCGACACTTTTTTTAGAGCGAGTGGCAAAATTTTGGACAGTTTGTGGATACATTAAAGTATGGGTCGGCGGTTATGTTGACGGAATGATGAAGTAGGTTTGCAAAAAAGGAACCAATAAGTGAAAAATCAATAAGGATTCGTTTTGTTAGATATATTTATTGTTCATAATATATATACAACAGTAAAATATTCATTTAATTTTTAGTATTAAAAGAATTTCGGACATAACAAATCAAATTCAATTAATGAAAATGACATTCATGGCACGATGAAACATTGATAATTATTTTATTTCAAATTATAGCAACAAGTGTAAAAAAATTGTTACAATATTATCTATAGCCATTGAAACAATTTTTTAAAAGTTGTTAGTGTGAGATTTAAAGTAATTCTGTTTAGAAAGGAACTTCTGAGTATCATTGTTAATAATAAATCCCCTCAAGACAAAAATTACTATTTATTAAAAAAGAAAATTTAAAATGCAATCTCAATACAATATAGGATTAAATGGAATATCGCTTTCGAATTTTCCTGCAAGAGTTCTGATTATGTCAATTCATTCATTTATGTTCTTTTTTTTTTTAATTATCGGGAAAGCTAAGTTCACCTTTGTAAATTTCGCCAGGACAAATTTTTTGTCTATCATTCTTACATAACTATATAAGTACGTTATGCATTAAAAGTCTTATTCACCACCTCGAAGCTTTCGACGGCGCTTAAAAAGAGGAAAAAGGATTTAGCTCTCGTTAAATCTGTTCACTGAAGTGGCGAAAACGTGCTTCACTGTGTAAGTTCTTTTTTATTCTTTTTTTTTTATTGTTTTTACTTTCGATATGTACAGTAAATGGAAAGCAATGTCACGCTACTCTCGTTTATAATTAACTTCTTTTTAATTGCTTCTATTTATTTAGGTCGAAAGTTACTCCAACTAAATTTTGGTAGGTTATTGAAAACCATACAATTTTCTGTAAAAAGTAAATAAATAGGAAACCAAATTCGACAGTGAAATTTGACGATTATATCGAGATATAATTAAGAAATTTAAAGATTCAATGAATTTTGAATTAGTTTAAGTCAACAATCAAAATATAGGTATATGAAAAAAGTCTATGCGTTTTGTTCTAATTAATATCAGTGAAGCTGGTGTATCTGAAATAAATTCAAACTAATTAGTTAAATACCATATTTTTCTGAGATTAAGCTGATTTCATGAATTTATTATGATTCTTCTCGTATAAAATAATACTACTCGTATAAAGAATTATATACCGTCAAAAACTTTTTAATATTTAAATTTTATTTTGATATTTTATTATGAAATTCCTTTTTACTAAACGAAAGAGTAAGTACATGTAGATATTTTTAAATCCGTTTTTGTATTAAGTATATTTTACATGAAAATTTGTTACTGTTCTATTTCTAACATGCATAATTTGTGCTACATTAACTTATCAGAAATAAATTTTAAACAAATTTTTCATCATATTAACTTAATATATATTTTTATTCTTATATTATATATTTGTACAATGCAATCGATCTTTAGCCTTTTTATGTCGTGTTCAACATCTCATACGAAATAGTACATTAATACAATTTCAATTATTATACACTGAAAGTGTGTTATAAAAGAAACTTAGTACTTAAAACAGCTGGATAGATTTATGATATATAATATAAAACAAATTTTAAGAATAAGTTAACTACGCACATAGACTGATTGTATTAAACAATAAAAAGAAATTCTTTGATTTTATTACATGAAATTTTCTATAACTATACAAAATACATATACAATGCAACGATCGGATTTTCCTTTAAATATTTTATATGATGTAAATTCCATTTAACCAATCATACTTATTTTTAATATTTCAATTTAAAAAAATTGAAGAATAGAAATTGAATTTTGTAAAATCCATTTAAAATCGTCATGCAAAAGATTAGAAAATACGAATTCTTTTGTTAATAAATGGTTAACAATGTTTTTCTCGTTTTATTTATTACTCAAAAATAAATTTAATATTTTATTTTTAATACTTGAATTCATTATGTTCGAGAATTTAGATTAATGTTGCTTAATGGTTTCTTGCGGAACATCTTGGGCTGTAATATTTTTAGGTTTAGGTTGCTCCGTAACTGTCAATGAACTTGCTGACGTTGTGACGTGATGGGATGTATAATTTTTTATGCTCACATTTACTTCTAACTGAAACAAAAATTGTTACATTATTACATAGGTACATTTTGCAATTTGAGTATAATTTATAATTGGTATCTCTTTAAATAAATTTTAACGCAAAATAAATAAATCAAGATTAAGTTACGAATTGCATAGTTTTGTTACCATTACAGGTTCTTTCAAATCCTCTAGTTGATTCTGTAGAACATCCATCCTTGGATGTTTATCTTGATCATGACTTGTTGCGTTTGTGTCTCCATTTTTCTTCCATACGTTCATGCGCATTTGATTAGCGGGATGATCAGGATCATCGTTTCCAGATCCAACATCGCTGTTTTGTCCCATATCTTCTATATCGTTTTTCCTCCATGCGTTATCATATCTGGGGTCCGATACGGCTATGAAAGAGTTAGGTTTGTCAAGGGTCATACCGGATTTTGACGTTGGCTGGGCTGTGACTTTGTGATAAGTGAACTGCTTCCATTTTGGAGGCCACGTGTTACCAGAATTACTATTTGCTTTGTTCCCGTTCCAATCTTCCTGCACGTTTTCTCTGTTATTCCAGCGATTGTTGTGTTCGTTTGATGAAGAATCAGCGTCTCCTACATTTTCATGAAGCTTGTCACGCATACCATTGTACCAGTTTTGATGTTGCACATCCGATTCCACCCAAGAGTTGACTTTGGAAGATGCATTTTCGTTCTTCTGGAGTTTCTGTTGTTTCAGGTCCTTTGTCGGATCCTTGTCAGTTCTTTGATTACTGTTTTGGTAGAGGCCTAACTTTCTTACGAGTTCCGCATTAGGGTTATAGGAATTTCCGTTTTCATCCTTTGGCCAAGGTTTAGCACCGGGTAATTTGTAGGGCCACGTGGCGGGGTCAGACGTTAAACTAGTCCAAGTCTTCATGGTAAGTTTTGGAGTTTCCTTTGGTTCCTGTTCCTGTTTCGGTTGCTCATTCTTAAGATTAGAGTTATTATTTCTGTTGTTCTCCCAAGAACCCACATTTTGCTCTCTTTGAATTGAATAGTCTCTTGCCTTTTCTGGAAGGGGCCAAGATGCTGGTGTTTGAAAAATCCTGTGTACCTCTTTTCCTTCTAGCCAAGATGACAAATTGTCCTGCAAAATTTGCACCCCATAAATATTCCTAAATTCTTAAATTTAATTAAATTTGATAAGTAAATCAAGCATCATACACCGTCTGCATTTGAAATGATAACCAAATTTTAAACATCACAATTTTCCTCTTGCGAATGGAGCGATAATAAACTTAAAGCACAGCTACTAACCCTTAAATTCTGGCGATTCCAGTTCTGCTGCTGTCGCTGCTGCGCTTGCTGCCAAGCCTTGGCGGTCTGCTCCTCCTCCTCCTCCAGCCTTGCGAAATAGTCGCGTTCCTCGTGCCAGGGAAGCCAGGGCTTAGGGAGAGCCACCGGCGAATTAGGAAATTGTCGCCAATCCCACGTATTTTTCGGTGGTGGGAGTGGCAATCGCTCCTCCGGCTCGCCCAGCTTAGCCCACGGATCGTAGCGGAACGGCGGTCCGTTGCCCTCCTGCCACGGTTTGTTGGCTGCCAAACCGACTTCCCGAGCGGGTAGTAGATAGTCCTGGTCACGGCCGAAGTTCAATCCCAGACGATGCTGCGCCTGTTGTTGGTCCGGGTAATGGATGTGCTCGCGCGGACGGGGGTGAGCACCGAGACGCGATGACAGTGGGGAAACCAGTTGACCGAAGTGGTATGTGCGTTGATTCGGTTCGTATTCTAGAATAAAATACAATATTTACTCGTTGTAGTTCAACTATTTGCATATATTGAGAGAAACTATTGAGAACAAATATAACTAAACTAAAAATTATAATTACAAATGTGACCTGTGGTTACTTAAAATATTATTTATTACTTTTACTCATTATTACTTATTGACGATTATACTATTGTATATCATCAAACTAATCATCATGGGTAGTATTCATCTTTCTTAGTATCCAGTAAAGATGACGCATATTTAGAAGTTAAAATATTATCTCGTTTCTTACAGTAGCGATTAAATATATAAATTGATTAGTAGTTGACTAACATCTAATGAAAAAACGTAAGATACTATAAAACTACTATAAAACTAAATAATATTTTTTAGTCTTTAATTATTTTCGTTTGTTTTTTTCCCGCTGATTAGTAATAATAATGATCAGAAAGGATGTTTTGACTTTTGGATATATTTCGTAACCAATTTTTTAAAGATTTAATAATGATTTTACGATGCCAACCCTATGCTTGACCGTAGGGTATGTCAAAAAATATTATTAAATTTAAAAAACTACTAAATGTATCGCCAAACAAAATATCAACCTTTCTGCTGCGTCTTATAAGATAAAGTGTTGATCAAAGTTATTGATCGTTGTCAAATTTAATACGCGAATTCAGATTAAATATTTATTATTATTAAATTTTTTTTTTCATTTTTTATTTTTTATTTGTTTTTTTTTGTATTGGATTTTAGCAGAAAGTATGTTTTGACTTTTGGATATATTTGGTAGTTAATATTTTTAAGATAAAATAATGATTTTATATGTCAACCCCATACTTTTGGTGGGGTTGGACAAAAAATATTATTGAATTTTAAAAAATTGACTACCTAATGTATCGCCGTACAAAACATCGACCTTTCTGCTATATCTTATGAAGAAAAATGATGATCAGTGATATTGATCATTGTCAAATTAAATCTAAATATATCGCTAATGATAATTAACTACATAGTTTTTAGGTTAAATTCTAAGGGTACTAGTAATTTTAAGTGGGATATGTGGTTTATTCTTGCTAGGCAAGGATTTAGTACGTTGAATTGGTTGGATTTTAGTTTTTTTATTGAAAATAGGGTTCATGTAAATTATATTTTGAGGAATTGAAGTTTTAGGACGTTTAGAGGAAGTTGTTTTTTTGGAAGGAGGAAGGACTTGTGACAGTTTGTGATTGCGTTTGAGGATGTGTTGGTGGATATTTCGTCGGAATGAGGAAGTGGATTTGCAAATGGATAGCCAGGATCGGGAGACTTGAGAAGCATTGAAAAGGGATTTAGTGTCTAATTTGGACAGGATAATTTGAGATATTTCGATAGGAAGGTCTTTGATGATGTCGGTTTTTTTGCTGCCGAAGCCAAGGTAAGAGATCATTTGGCGAAAGAAGTTCATTTTGGAAGATTTTTTTCTGAGATGTTCACTCTCTGAAAAAAATGTTTAGAATGACCGCTCCTCAGGTAGACTGGATATTTATATTCTACTTAAGTGGGCGGGGTTCGGATGGGGTTATACGCTTGACTGCATTAACCACCCTAGCAGAAAAAAATTATAATCGGCGCGAAATGATTATAGTTTGATTATAGTAGGGACGAAAAAATTATAGGGTTCCTATAGGATTCCTATAAGGATTGCCTATGATTATAGTTTTTTTCTGTAAGGGCAATCACAAAGAAGTGTTAATGACGCAAGAAATTTAAGAAAAAATTAACAAATTCAATGGGAACAATGAACATGTATTTTTTGTATTCCATTTCTATTGGTTAAAGTCACGTTTCGAATCCCTGATGAAAAGCGCAGTCTCTTTTTTGTCTGTAACAAGTATCCAGAGCCGATGCATCAATACCGCCAAAATCTTTTACACGCAGAGTACCTCTATTGATTTTTGACTCCGCAGCTGAAAAGCTGTCGAGCCGATCAAATCGCGAACAATACGTTTAGAGCATTTGCATGACCGGCTTCTCCCATTGTTCCCTGCAGTTCGGAAGACCGTGGAGTGCGTCCCGATCCGCGCTGCTCGCAAAATTCTCTTTACACGCGCCGGTAAGAGAGGAACAAATGAAAGGAGGGCAGGAATTCGCGTAATTGCCCCGGGATTTCGGGACGTTTACGCCTCACTTACCGTCTTCGAGATCCCCGCCGGATGAAGTCTGCTGATGGGTATTAATTTTACCGAAGTGCAGCAGCCGAGGCTGCGCGTACTCGCGGGCTGCCTTCAGCATCAGTGCCTGGCGCTCCGAGTTCAGCGTTTTCAGGCTCTTCTGCTCCTTGTCGTCGAGAGGCCGGTGCAGCGAGCTCATCGTTCTCGGCTTCGATGGCACGGAAAAATGTACCTAAAAAGTTGTTTCAATGGATTGTTTTCGTGTACATGATTAATAGCACGGGCACATAAAATAAAAAAAGTTGACTGACAAGAGACTACAATATCAAATCTTTGTTGTTTTTGGGTCCCTGAATAGAAATCCAGATCAAATTTTTTAAAAGACTCAGTTGACATTTTGACGTTTAAGATCAAATTTGTCATTAAAGGTCACATTTAACGTTTAAGGTCAAATTTGTCATTAAATGACATGTTTGAATTTCAAGGTCGTTTAAGGTTTAACGTTAAATTTGTTATTAAAGGTCGCATTTGACGTTTAAGGTCAAATCTGTTTTGTATGGACAAATTTGTTATTCAAGGTCAGCAATTTTCTGGTTGATACAGGATTCGTATTCGGCGAAAGCACGTTCTTTGTGTAGCTATAATACCGCAATAGCTTATGACCTTCGTTAAGGGTCACATTAAAAAAAAACAATTAAAGAATATATCTGAACATAAAATTTTCCGCACTTTCTACTTTTTATGCAAGTAAACAATTTGACCCTAAAATGATCTTGAACCTATCGAAATGATAGTATATATTCCACAGGTTCATATTCACGGACAGACTTTTCTGTTAAAATTTATAATATATGCCATGCCATGCAATAATACTATCCGCTCAGCAAATTTTACCGAACTGCCTCGTAAAAACGACGAACTCCTGCGCAGCGGAAAATAAGATATGCGCATGCGCAAGAACCGGTCACATGACCGAACCTAACTTAAACTTTAACATACTGCCGTATAAAACTACCGAA
>JAXIUT010028238.1:4855-15724 GCA_035586675.1 Eurytoma californica | reverse complement strand
GTCAGCGGTTGTGGAGCACATCGGTGAATTTCGGGAAAAGGGACATTATATATGTCACTGTAGTGTAAACGGTAAATGCTATACCTTTAACGATGCCTTGGTAAGTATTTTTTTATTACTACTCTATGGATGACATTATTGAGATTCTTAAATTATGTTAAAATTTATTCTGTACTGAACAGGTGATACCCGTAGCTGCTGAAAGAATGGAAATATGTCAACATTACATTATTACGTACGAACGAAACAGCAGACCGTCAATTTCGTAAGTAAACATAATACAGTAATAATAAATGTAATAATACAGTAATAATAAATATGTTTTTTGACGCGCAGGTCTCACAAGTTTTATGAAAGTAATGCTAAATTCAAGACAAGTCACCACCAAAATGCACCGATTCAGAATTCAAAAAGGTTTTTTTAATTCATATTATTCGCATATAAACGTGTTTTTGATAATATAAATTTCGTTATTGTTGTTTTAGCACTTTTCGTGATCCAACACCAATTGAGGAGAAGACAAATGTAACAGAAGAGGACACAAGTGTTGATGATATTTTAAAAGAAATTGAATTTGATATTCAAAATCCCTTTAAATCAGTCAACCCTTACGCACACAATTTAAAATTTACATTAAATAAATCGAAATTAAAAGCATTGACCAGACAATCACTTTCAAAGCCACCACCAGAAGACAAAATTCATCCAAAAGGTAAATCAACTACTGGTACTGGTCATATCGACAAATCAGATTAAATATGAACTATATTATTATTATTTACTTTTTAAACTGTAAATTTTTTTTCTCTCTTTTTTACAGCAACTCCTGTCTCAAAAATGGATCCTTTAGTAAGGCCATTTCTCAGTAATGCGGATAAATTAGAGTTCCCAGAGGTCCACACAGTGCCGTATGCGCATTTACATGGTAATATGGACATTGACAGTTTATTTTTATGCGGCACAAATTTGAAACTCTTTCAGCCTGCTATGATAACCAAGATCAATGACGAATGTAACTATTACAACAAGTTCGAAAATTTTAAAGCGATTCAGGCGCTAATCCCGCATATAAAAACTCTTGGCTTTTCCATCGATCAAATTGCTTTTTTGGAATATAAATTTGAATTCACGGATACAAATCAAACGTTCTGTCTATTTCTCATAGACAAGCTTCAAATGCAAAATCTAAACTACACTAAGTGTTTTAATGAGCAAGTTGTTAAAGTAGCTTTATCCAGAGTCAGTAAACAAACGGAAACTTCAATGTTTTACGTGGATAGAGAACGTCAGGCAAAGACATTTACGAAACTCTTCAAATCCGAGTACCATGAATTTGCCGATATTCTCGACGAAGAGATTCAGAGATTCAAGAGAGACAACAGAATTTTTATAGACATTTTATTCTACAAAGCCAACCACGGTCTACGAAGTAATGTGGAGACGGCGATCAACTTTGCTAAAGACACCGTAAATTTAGACTACCAGCGTTTCTTTGTCTGCGGTCAAATTCATATTGGAACATCGATTAAATGTCCAAACAACTGTATCATCATGTTGAATTTGGATAATTTAAAAAATGTAACGGGAACAGCGAACGTTACGACTAAACCGAGTTTTTTCGTCCGAAAAAAATACGGCTACGCGTATGGCACCAAAATTCGCGCGATACCAAACGTGGACTACTTTCAAATGTATGAAACAGTTTCGCACAACATAACGGACAAAACCTATCAGGTATTGATTTACACCCTTGTTTGTCTTATTTACACCCTTAAGTCATCTGATTTATTCTTTCTTTATCTGTTTCAGGCCTCGTATCTTGAAAAACGAATGTTGAATAACTTTTTAAGTACGTGGATAAAGTATAAACACGCACGAGCTGAATTAAATAAAACGACCGCCGAAATTGAACAGTACATGCGCAATATGAAAGATAATCTTGATATGCGTATCGAAATAGTCGAAAGAATAACAGACATAGCAAAATTAGATAAGAATACCATAGGTGAGAGATGGGATGCCACGAATGCGGAATCAATGTCCGAATCGTTGACTTTACCAAGCTTTATTAGTTTGCTGATAAAGAGTAACGTTTTCGTTGTGATTCCCAAATGGAGTGATTACGTAAACGAAGCAATTGGCCCGGACGTTGCATTGCTGCGTCATTCCGATGTATTTCTACATGCACCGACTAAAGCTATAATGACAATGACTTACGTTGCCCATCAACGTACGATTTGCTTTATGGACAACGATCCTAGAAGATATGACAGTAGTTTAATAAAATTACTAGTATATCCATCGGATGACATTACCATCAATATTCGCAGATCGTTGCTTGAACTCGATGAAACAGTATTTAACCGGACCAACGAAAAAATATTTTCAAAATTTACAAACAAAGGACCTGCATTATACTGGCTATTGTACGATAACGCAAGACAGCCCCACGACGGAATGCCTGCTCAGTTTCAGGAGCCATTGTCTAGTCTAAAGGATCCACATTTATTGACCACTTATCTCTTTCAAAGAATAGCGATGACAAACAAACTTTTAAATGGAGAAGAGCCAACATTACTTCAGGGCAATTCATTGTACAACTATTTCAATACAGTACGAAATACGCACACCACTAACAGTATCACTATTTTAAAGCAGGACGTATTAACTGCCATTACACATCCAAAGTCGGCTCCCCTGCAAATTACAGTAGCGCATTGTCTAGGGGAAAATCCTGCAAACGATATTTTAACGAGCATAAAAGATTTCATTGAAAAATATGTTACACATTGGCCAACATGTTTTTATAATAATTTAAATAAATATAATGTTTGGTCAAAAGTTTTAAATAAACAGGAGATGCAAATGTTTGCTATGCTCGAAAAAAGTAAAGAGCCAGAAGTTGCTTCGAGCATAAAAAGATATTTAAATATGAGGCAGTTCGGGTCTTCCGCGGTAATCATAAAACAGTTATTGCAATTGCAGGAAAAAAACGAAAAAAAGATGACAGATGAGACGGTCGACGTTGATGGCGAAATTGTAAGTGGAATCTGTTAATTGCTGCTGCTGCTGCTGCTGTTGCTGCTGTTGCTGCTGCCGTACAGTAATTAAAATACATACTCTCATTAATTTCTATTTCCACTTCAGGCTCGTCAACTTTTGCAAAACTCGGAAAAGCAATATCAGGTCTCCGAGAAGACATCATCGTCCCATCCACTCCAAAAGCTCACTCCCAACAAAGATAGCTCTTCCGCAAAAGTAAGAAATCTCCATAACTTTGTCCAATAAAAATTAATTTAATTATCATTAAATAGACTTTTTATACTTTAACACATTTATTAATTTAATGTATTTTCATGTATAGGAACACCAAAATTTGCGAAATTCAAGAAAACATTCTAGATCATCCAAATCACCTTCTCCGACGCCGCCTCCGCGGCCGCCATCGCCCAAAAAACAAAAAGAAGAAGACGAACAGACAGATAACGAAAGAAGCATCGACGACTCTCAAGCAGTAAGTTCTCCGCCACTCAAAAAACAAAGAGGAGACGACGACGACGAACAGAAAGAGAACGAAAGGAGCATCGACGACTCTCAAGCAGTAAGTTCTCCGCCACTCAAAAAACAAAGAGGAGACGACGACGACGAACAGAAAGAGAACGAAAGGAGCATCGACGACTCTCAAGCAGCAAGTTCTCCGCCACTCAAAAAACAAAGAGGAGACGACGACGACGAACAGAAAGAGAACGAAAGGAGCATCGACGACTCTCAAGCAGCAAGTTCTCCGCCACTCAAAAAACAAAGAGGAGACGACGACGACGAACAGAAAGAGAACGAAAGGAGCATCAACGACTCTCAAGCAGCAAGTTCTTCGCCACCCAAAAACCAAAGGCAAGACGATGCCGACCACGAAGAACAGAAGAAGAATGACAGGAGCATCGACGACTCTAAAGCAGTAAGTTAATTATCAGTTCATTAATAATTCCAAACATTTTTCTTGATTTATTGAAGAAACATTTCGTTGCAGATAAATGAAGAAAATTTAAAGATAACAAATGTCTACGAGGGGTCGTCGGAAGCACAAAACAAAGAGAAATCAAACAAGCTTATTCGCTATACGAAGGAAGAAGATCTGCTCATCATACGGTTTATACTAATAAATAAAAAACAGCTGAAGGAGAAGAAAAAAGTAAAAAATTTATGGATAAATGCCAAAGCGTATTTATTAAAGCAAGGTGTGGAAAGACCAATGCGCTCCATCGAACGCAGAGCAAAGAGTATTTTGTCCATGAATATAAACAAAATTTCGGACAAGTATGGACTTACGTTATCGGACGCAAAAGAAATCTGTAATATATGGAAGTAGTAATAAGAAAGAATAAAACATTTTTCTACAATTAAGTTGCGTTTTTCAACGAACACTGCTGCCGACACCCAATCTCCCGCATTATTCCCGATACGAATTACGACATTATTATTACGTATTAATGATAATTACATTTGCGTTTGTAAGCGCGAGCGGAAAACGCCCCGCTTTTCCGCGAGTCAAAAAGCTTTTACTTAAGATTGCGAGAGGATCCGTAGAAATATCGCTTGCAAAGGCAAATTGTAAATAAACAGCGACAAAAATATAGATTGTATTAATCTTTTTATCTACACTTATTAAATATTTTAGTTTTTCAGGTGGCTCTCAAGGAGCGTACGCGTATATAAAAAAAAATGTTTACATACGCGTACGATCCACGTGCCTACACCAGCGTCCCCGTCGCGAGAGCTGGGAGACCTATCGACTTTTAGATATGTCTGCTAATGGTGATGGCTTTTTTTTGTAGTTCGCGTCCATAATTGCTGGTAGATATATATAAAATTACGTTTAATCAACTTATACTGTTATAAGCCTTTACAAGACTTACCTAATTAATAATATATAAACATTAAATTTAAATTCACCGTCTAGTGCCAAATCGACCCGTATAAATTTTTTATTAAACTGTTATTCACAATGATTTTTCGCCATAAAGTTCCAAATCTTTGAAAAAATTGTTTATCATTATTTCAAGCACGTAACAGCGTGCCAATATTTTACAGAAAATAATAATGTGATTTATTATTTTTGCAGACTCCGCTATCATTCAAACATAGCTGCTAGCCACACCATCTCCGTATAAGTTAGGATCGGGTCCCGCTGCGTACGGTGAGTAAATTATAATAAAAAGAATTGATTATTATTAAATTTGTTTATATGCACGCGCGGATATAAGCGTAAACTAATATACAAAAATTAATATAGTAACGTGTGCAACAGTCAAATGCTAAAAAGCAGCGTACCAATATTGCGCAGTAAATAATGACGTGATGTGTTATTTCTGCACAGTTCGCTGCGTAATTCAGACAAGCTCGTTGCTGTCCACACCGAAAATGATTTTTTCTCCGCCAATTCCGGATGATGAACCAGAGCCAGTTGATTTGCCTTTGGATGCCGCTGAGGCTCCTTTACCTAATCCTCTCGATTACTTGGCACCAACGGTTATCCTTAGCGACTCCGAAGAGAATAACGACGATATTGCTAATCTAGCAGATTTTGCATCTTAGCAGTGCCTGAGCTAGATCCTCAGCTAGAGCCTGAGCTAAAGGCCGAACCTAGGCAGACGGGATGTTCACATGGAGTGAGCGGGATGCAACATTCACATATTTGACTCGGGATATCGCTTATAGTGTGGTCTTATTAACGATTTTCTGAAGAATTTTACAGTGCGATACGTATCATACTGCAAAATACTTCATAAAATACTCAAAGATGTATAAGCGCTCCAAAGGAACACATTTTATAGAATTTTGGATTTCGCTACTTAAAAGAAGATTATTTAACGTAATTAAAAAAAATTATTTTGAATAAAAATGTTAACTCTGAACAGAAATTTTGTTCTCTCAAGGAAAAGTTTATACAAGTCCAACTCAGCAATCAGTTTTTCATTCGATATTAATTTATAAAGGCTTAAATTCAAGCTTAAACAATTGTCTGAGGATTTATCGCACTGAAATTTTTAATTTGTGTATGTCTGATGTCTACAGTTATTTGTTTTTAAGTTGCAGACGAGTTTTTATTGAAATATTACGAAACAAATATAACGTTAGTGGCCCTCATTAATTATTTTATAAATTCAGTTCGATAAATCATTAGGCAATTATAAATTAAAATTAAATGAAAAACGAATTGCTGAGTTGGACTTGTATAAACTTTTCCTTTAGAAAACAAAATTTCTGTTCAGTTATCATTTTTATAAAAAATAATTTTTTTTAATTACGTTAAATAATCTTTTTTCAATTAACGCACCATATTATATTATTAAATTATAACGAGCATTAATTAAAAATTCTATAAAATTTGTACCTTTGGAGCGCTCACTTAGTTTTTTTTTTCAAAAAGCTTTTCTGCCTAAATTTATTTATTGAAACCTAGATTTATTTGTGTTGAGCCTACGAAATCATAAAAATTTTTTTAGTTCAAGTGAAGACCAAATGCGCAATCACTTTCAAATTCGGTTATATTTTTTCAATTTTATTCATTCACTATGACCAAAATCAATGAAATCTGCTCAAGACTTGTATGAAATATTCTTTCTATTATTAACAATGGCACACCGACATTTCACCTTTTAAATGTAAATATTATGAAAATTTTTAGATTCACGTTACCTTAAAAATAAGTATACATTGAATTTCCGTTCGTCGTCGTATTTTGAGCGATATGAATGATGTATTAAATTATTACATACTATTTATCTATTTATTTTTCATTAGCTGTTATTTATGTATTTCTGTTTTAGCATATAAGAAGATGGCAAATGAGGTTGTCAATGTCCTCGACGGCAGTTTATCATCTCCGCCAAGCGAAAAGAAGGAAGGACAACTCGACCCTGATGTGAAGATCAGCCAGAATATTGATAACAAGGAAGAGAGCCCTTCAACAGAAGTAAGAAATATCGTTATCTTTAAGCTATCAGCGACTTATACTTATAATTTTTATGCATGTTAATCATTCATATATTTTACAGGTTTCTACAACGAACAAGTGTAAAGAAGATGAGGAGGAAGAGGAGGAGGACGTTATTGATAGCGTAAGCGTAATTCTGTACACAATTATTTACAATATTTTTTAAATATTTCTTAAGTTTCCTTTCATTCAGATAAACCAAAATTTGAAAAAATCGAGGAAACGCTGTCGTAGAGTTTTCCACTCGCCATCTTCACCGAAAAAGTACAAAGCCGAAACGAAAGAAAACGATAAGAGGATCGGCTCCAAAGTGGTAAACTGCACAATACTAAACAATTAATTTAATCATTTCAAGAATTTGGTAGTTTTATTAACATTATATTTCATAGCAGAATCCTACAAATGTGGATGAAAAAAATGCCTCCGGATCATCAAACCTACAGCAACGAAACAATTTATGTAAACGTTCCAGGTATACGAAAAATGAAGATCTGGTGATATTGCAGTATTTATTACCTAACAAAGAGGTACTGATAAAGAAAAGAAAAGTTAAAAATCTATGGATAAACGCACAATCGTATTTATTAAAAAACGGCGTGAATAGATCTATTAGATCCATTGAACGAAGATCAAAGATTATTTCATCGATGAGAAGTAAAAAGAATGCAGAGAAGTATATTAGGCCACGCGTCGATGCAAAAATAATTCGTAATGCGTGGAAATGACTATGGTACATTACAACATAGTTTAACATTTTTTTTTCTTTATCAAACAAATAAAATTTTAATTTTGTAATTAATAAGCAAATTTATGTTTTAAAAGAACGTAACAAAATACTGTTTGTAAAGTTACGAAAGGATACAGTTTTATGGCAAAAGATTTTTCGGTATATGTATTTTTTATTATACCTTCATCCATGTTTATTATAATCGTTAGTTTTACATCCCCTTACCTCCTTGCTTGGCTAATAATAATATAAGCTAATAATATTAGCGAAGTTTAAGCTATTTTTTTCTTTACGTATTTCATACAATGAATATCAATATTAACAGCGACAAGAGATGCGCTACCTACGGCAACATCTCGAGTACCTCCTCCGGAGAGAACAATCCTCGTTGTCATCCAACTTCAGCTACATCAGGAGCATTATCAACCGAAGAAACTAAGGATGTTTGTCATATTCAATATTCGTAATAAAAATGATTATTAACAATTTTCAACTAAATTTCTTATTTCAGCTCGCAATAAATATACTCGAAAATGCTTCCCTTCCTTCTGGCATGGAGTGGAGTAACAAAAACTATAAACAACTGCTTGAAGCTCTAAACCTTATATATGAAAACCAGGTTTCTAAAATTGACAATTTGAGCTTAGAAGATATAAAGCAATTGGTATATCGAGTGTACGGAAAAAAGGCTGCAGAGAAACGTCGCTATTGGGAGTCAATGAAACGATTTTTAGAAAGGCAAGAGGAGGCAATTATAAAAGACTGTAAACGTAAGTGTACTGAACAAGTTGATAAATAATTGATAAATCACTTTCATTATTGTTACGTGTATATTGCTCTCTTGGTAGGTTTAACGGATAAAAAGAATGTTATAGCTCCTGTTCGAGAACATATTCAGAATCGGTTCATAGAGGTCTTGTTTGCCCTAATATCCTGCCCGAATCAGGATGAAGTGCGTTCCTACATAAATGACAGCAACTACATAATACCGTTACCAACGCGCAAATATGTAACAAAGGAAATAGGTGGAACCGATAAGGATTTTCGTGAACTGAACCGAATGCTCAGCAGAAAGAGGCCTCAAATCATAATGGGTATACCGAGGTTGCGTGAATTGCTTATGATAAACGTAGGCCAGATATGTACGTATCTCTATTTTGTACCATTAATACATTTATGTAGATTTATATTACGATTTATATATATGTATATAACTATATCTGTGTGTAGCCAGCGAACAACAAGTGGAAAACTTTTATGGTACTAGTCGAAGCAAAAGACTGCAAGAGATGGCGCGACTGAAGAAAATGATAGACGAAAAATTAAAGAGTCACAGCGAAGAGGGTCTAGAGAAAGTCCAAATTCTAGAAAAGGGTATGGGTATACGCACCACACGATCTTTTTCACGCGGAGAATTTATCTGCGAATATAGTGGTGAACTCATAAACTCGGCCGAAGCCAAAATTCGATATGGAAAATATTCCCAAGACAAGAGTGTAGGCAGTTACATGCTTCACTTCGTTTGTGACGGAAAAAAATTATGGTACAGTAATTTGCTTTTACCGATTTTTTAAGTTTAATAAATAAACGATAATTTAATTTTAGTATCGACGCAACCAAGGATAATGATCGATTAGGCAGATTAGTTAATCACTCCAAACGACATTGCAACAGTAAATTGTTTCAAAAAAAAATTAGTAATAAACCTGTTGTATATCTCGTAGCAAAAAGGGACATTAGCATAGGAGAAGAAATTACATACGACTATGGAGACACAGATCCTGAAACCATAGCAATGTTTCCTTGGCTGAACGAGTGAAAAAGAATTCTTTGTTAATACCAAAAAGGAATTAAATTAATAATTAATTTTTAAATTTAAGGAATTAAATGTTTTTTATAAAGGAAATTGCGTTAATATAACCGAGTAATTCCTTGATAACCCTATAACCCTAATTTTTTAATTTACGGAAAAATAATTTTTTAACTCATACGTCCACTTTGAGTATTATCATCGGCATAATAATATAAGAAATAAAAAATTATTCATCAAATATTTTTTATGAGGTCAGAAAGAAGAAATTCAGTTGGTTTTCCTCAAGAAGTGTCCATTTCTCGTTAAAAACATTATGTTTTTATATATATTATTAATGTTTTTTTAGTTTACAGATGGCTCTCAAGGAGCATGCGCGTATTTAAAGAAAAATTAAAATGTACCTTTAAATACGCACGTGAACCACGTGCTTTTACCGGCGTCCTCGTCGCGAGAGCTGGGAGACCTATCGACTTGTAGATATGTCTGCTAATGGTGAAAGCTTAGAATGTTTTGTTGTACGATATTTATGATAATTTTACTTTTAGGATCAATACTATTGGAAACTTGCATTGTCAGCCTACCAAGAAGATATATAATTATTTAACATATTATATAATATGTTTGTAAAAAATTATTTAATCTGTAACAATCATTAATTAATATAAATTCATATCGCATTGTTTCATATCGCCCGGATTTCAATTTTACTCTTCGAACAGGGCGATACGACTCTTTCACACAGTGCGATATGTAACGCACTGCCGATGAAAGCGAAAAAATCACCTATTATCGCGACTAAATTATCAAAATCTTCTCCAAAAAAACTTTTAAAATAATATCGCACGAGGCCCCGGAGAATTTATTTATAACCCTACAACCCAATCGCCCTATCGACATATCGCCCCAAAAAATAGATAATTAATTAAAGTTATGGCTTTTGAATATGTTTATTTTCGCATGTTTTTTCCCAAGTTCACAATGCCTTTTCCCAAGTTCACCATGTTTTTTCCTAAGTTCACCATGTTTTTTCCTAAGTTCACCATGTTTTTTCCCAAGTTCGCCATATATTTTCCCAAGTTCACCATGTTTTTTCCCAAGTTCACCATGTTTTTTCCCAAGTTCACTATGCCTTTTCCCAAGTTCACCATGTCTTTTCCCAAGTTCACTATGCCTTTTCCCAAGTTCACAGTGCGTTTTCCCAAGTACACCATGTCTTTTCCCAAGTTCACCATATATTTTCCCAAGTTCACCATGTTTATTCCCAAGTTCACCATGTTTTTTCCCAAGTTCACTATGCCTTTTCCCAAGTTCACCATGTCTTTTCCCAAGTTCACT
>JAXIUT010028227.1:0-15728 GCA_035586675.1 Eurytoma californica | reverse complement strand
ACACACACACACACACACACACACACACACACACACACACACACACACACACACACACACACACACACATACATACACACACACACATACACATCCTTACGGACATTTTCCAAAAATTATGTATTTCGCTTACAAACACCTTAAAAACATTTCTAATGTATTTTTACTAAAACTTCAATGTAGAAATTAAAATTATTTGAACAAGTATATTCTTATAAATTTCTTAAATTTCATAAATTTATGCTGTTTTTTTAACTTTTTAATATAATTATCAAATAATTTTAATTTGTACAACTCTTCAGACCAGAATAACATTAATTACTAACAATTTAAGCCGAACCCCATTATAATAGATTAATTTGTTGGATCTGTAGGTTATGCACGAGTCAAAATTTTGAATGTAACATAACTTGAGACAAAATGGATTTAGAGACTTCTAACTAGGCTCATTTTATCTGAAATTTACTATATATTTATATTATTACATGTAAATTTTACTAAACATTGTAATTATCTTTTTTTAGACAATTTTATACTAGAAAAGTTTGGGGTATATGACCCGCTTAAATTTAATGTGGCCATATTTTGTTATATGCAGATTGCTTTCTCATTTAAATGGCCGTTGGACAATAATGAAATTAAGAAAATTAAGGTAATTTAGAATAAGTCAAAAGAATATTTACAAGTGAATTAATCCGGAGCCTTCTTCCTCTTGAATGAAAGTTGTTTTTTCTATTCCAACAAGTTGACTGATCATTTCGTAATCATAAGTATCGCTGTACTTTTGCCTAATTTTTTTTTTTATAAATTTGTCCCAGTAATTTACTGGAAAAGTTTTTGCTTTTATGGCCAACATATCCCAAGTAGCATTCAAATCGTAATTGCCTGGTTGCTCTACAATGTAGAGGCCATCGAACTCAACTGTACGTGCAATTTCTTTTTCCCTTTTGAAAATTGCCAAAGGTACCTAAACAATAATCACAACAAAAATTAATTATATTTCTACTAAATTAATCTATTACAAGTTATAGCAATTACCTTTAAGTGATAATAAGCGACTAGCATGGCCAACGATATAATAGAGTGTACGATGGACATAAATCTCATAATATAAGCAATAAAAATAAAGTCTTTAGGTACTTCAACAAATTCAAGTAATTCTTCTTCATCTGAATCATCTCCACTTCCAAACTCTTTTCCAATCCCACTTCCAGATCCTCCCGATGAACCCTCACCAGAAATTTCATTTAATAGGTCACCGATCTCTTCATTACTGCTTTCATCAGATTCTTCATTTAATATAGTTACCTGCAATAAAATTTATCAAGGTTAGTATTTTTAGTAGTTTAAGAGAGTCCAACACCTTTTAATTTTTTTTGAAAAAATTGCCTAAAAATAAAAAATATATTTATAATAGTATATAAAAGTAATATACTCAAAGTATATTATATTTGCCATAACACTTTGTCGGAGTGGCGGGGCTACATCTCGGGCGGTCAGGGAAGTTAAACAGCTTTCGGCGCGGTTACTACTTGGATGGGTGACCGCATCGGGTATTGTCACTTTCGTGATCTTTCAGGTGCTGCTCCATACTCAACAAAGTGAACGGGTGAAGTAAAACTGACAAATTCGGTACCCTAGCCTACGAAATGACCTGGGCACCAAATTTGAGCAGTTTCAATGCATTGACCACTCTGGGCGGATGTTTCTAATCGGCTTATCCCTTCGGGGTTTGGCCACAGGTTTTTCCCATCTCACAGTCATAACCCTGGGCGAATGCAGAGTGGAGGAGATAGGGAGATGGAGATTAAGGAATGTAAAATGAATGTAAATAAAGGGGAGTGGGATAAAAGCGCTAATGCTGGACTTGAGAGCCAGTGGCGTAGAAACCAAAATATTAAAAGACCACGCACACAATACATAGGATTTTGGGTACCCATCAAATTGGTTTGAACCAATTTGACGGGTACCCAAAATCCTATGTATTGTGTGCGTGGTCCTTTGCCATAAAATTAACAAAAAAAAAAAAAAATACTCTAGACCTCTTGCATCCAGCGGTGTGACTATTTCAAAATTTAAGCTCTACCGTCAACTGGAAATCCCATGACTAAATCAATTTGACTGATCTTAAATTGTTCGTATTTTGTGTGCTCATTGATCGAAAAGTTGTACACACCAAATTTTTTTAAGTAAATAATTTTTTATGGCCAAAAATTGTTCAAAACTTTTAAATAAAATGACATTTAGGAGTTTTGAGCAGTTTTTGACCATAAAAAATAATTTACTTAAAAAAATTTGATACGTACAACTCTTTGATCAATAACCACGTAAAATATGAACAATTTAGGACCAATCCCATAAAAATTGATTTAGTTGTCGGATTTCCGAGTGACGGCAGTTCTAATTTTTTATTCAGTTAGTTCAGACCTCAAATTATAAAAGAAATCAGAAAGAACCGCTTGATTTAATAAATTAAATAACCAAATTCTTGACTATAAATGATTTTAAATAGAGACAGTAGGTAATATTTTCAATGAACAAATATTATATTTAGCAAAATTAAGAGTACTTATCTAACAGCTTATTAAGGCCCATGTGTAGTGATGAGTTTTCTTGAAAATTAATTCATAATTTTTCATAATTCCTATTTAATCTTCTAATTCAATCTATCAGTAACATAGACTTACCATGGGTTACTATGCGTAACTTAGTATGGGTTTTGATTACTTTTATTGAATTTTTGTTGAATTTATGTTTTATAAACTACTCTGTGATTAACAAGTAAATATTATTAATAAAATAACTATATATAGTGCAATGCGCAAGCGTCACCAGGATTCTAGAGATATCCTAGGAAGTTTTATGTTCTCTAACATTTTAAACTTTTAAATTTATGCATCAAATTTTGTATAAGTGCACATTCTGACATGTAAACTAAAATAATCGAATTAAAAGAAAATCGAATTTTTCACAATTTAAAGGTGCTGGACCGCCTTAATGTTAGTATTTTCTTTAGTATTCACATACCTATATCTGTACGCGTATACACGTGCGCACTCATATACACATATGTATAGGTTATTCCAATTCATTTTTTTAAAAAGACTATACCGGGGGTCTGTAAATTTTGCTGTTTTTAAGATATGTTAATATAATATTAAAAAAAAGTATGTTCTGTAAAATTTCACCCCTCTAAATGTCCTAGAAGCCAACTTAAGCACATTTAAAAGTACATATTTTGTCAATTTTCAAATATTTGAAAAAATATTTGTAAAAATGATTGCTATTTTTCTGAAATCAAGAAGGTGAGCTTGTGACAAAGAGCGAGGAGGTGGGTGGATTAAAATGATCCATTAGGCAGCTAACATTGCCTGCAATATGTAAGTTACTTTGAGCCCCTTTGTCCACATCAATGTCATCGCTCGATGCACAAAAGCACCTGATCCTTCGCGCCTTTTCGGCGCTAGGACTCGCACCGTCCGCTTATCGTAGCGAGGCGCAACCACCTTTCTCTCTCTCGCTAATTGTGCCTCAAAAGAGGTTTGATACTTGTTACCGGGTTCGTTCGCGTGTGCGTGCGTCTCCTGATGTTTTCTTACTTTATGGGACTAATAAGACCCAATATCCACGTCAGAACACCCCCCGGTCGAAGCTTCTTGCCTAGTGCAAGAACGCACACGTGGTTATCGCAGGTGATCTCAGCTGATCGCGGCTGTCACCTGCGGTGGTATTCCTGACCTGGTACAAGCGTTGTGAAAAAATGTAATACATTTATGAAAGAAACATTAATTGTATCATGGATTTACAATAATGCTCATTTTATAATTCTCTCTCTCTCTCTCTCTCTCTCTCTCTCTCTCTCTCTCGCTCTCTCTCTCTCTCTCTCTCGCTCTCTCTCTCTCTCTCGCTCTCTCTCTCTCTCTTTCTCTCTCTCTATTCGGATTCGTTTCAGGTTTTCAAGGAAAGTACAATGTCTTGTATAACAGCTATTTTGCCGTACAAATGCTCGCAAATTATAACTAAATTTTTTAAACTTAATTTCTGGAGTTTTGAATGATTATTATTATACCTGTCTATAATTTTTCCCGCTTAAATTAAAAGTAAAAATTTTGTTTTTTTTTTGTTTCGCATTTGTTTATAACCGCTTGCGCTTTATAAAGACGGCTATTTTGTCTAATTTACAATCTCAAATTGATTTTTAATATAATATATAAAAAAAATTTTAATTTAACGTTTTTTCTTTTTGGAGTTTTCCGTTATACCTAATTTGTGATATAAAATTTTCATAATTTTCAAATTATTTTCTTTTTTTTCGTTGTGTTTACATTTTTTTTTTTCACTTTTCAAAACTTCTTATATAATTCTATGAACTGGTTTCATGGTTTTATAAATTTGTTTTGCGATTTTACCATTTAGTCATGAATATTGTTTCTTGACTCATTTCCGACTGATGTAATGTTTACAAAATTGTTACAGTTTTCTTTGCTTTAGCATACCTCACAATTCCGTCTTGCTATCTGAAGCCCAATGAGAGAACGGCTCTTGACTCGCGAATGGCTATCGTGAGTGTGGCCTGTGGTGCATCGGTGAATTGGCGAGCTTGCTCCTTTTCTATCTGCTTTCTCTTCGTTTTTTAGTCTTCTTTTTTTCTTGCATGCTTTTGATGATTGTCGCTTGGAGCTTTCTTTATTTGGCCAGATCTTTCTGTTTGTTAGTCGGATGAGTCGTCTAAAGAAGTGAACTTCTAAGCATTGAATTAAGCTTTGTGACTGACATAACTGCGGCTGTGATTTGCCGACAACTTATTTGTTTCTAGTTCCTTGTGTAATTTTTCATTGCCTGCGCGCGGCTGTAATTTTTCTTCTTAGCCTTTTTATTTTTCTTTCCTTCTATCGCTACGGCTCCAAGTTGTCCCTCCGGTCGTCTTCTGTTAACGGCTGGTCCATGAACAGAGCGTATTGAGCTCTCCGGTCGTCTTCTACTAACGGCTAGTTCTTGAGACCAATATGAGGATCCTTTTCTTAATTCGCCATACATTCTTTACCGTTTCCCTTGGAATTCGGTTGGCATGCTCCTTTTAACTTATTTCTTTGGCGTTCATTTGCGTGACTTATCTTCATTGTCTCCGCTTAATTCTCATTTCTTCTTTCGACTGGGGTGATTTTTCCTACATGTACCTTGCGACTTTTCGCCATTTTTCTTGATGCTGATATTTTCTTTACCCTTGGTCTGCGAGTATGGATTCGTCGTTTGTCGTCTGGATACCCTCAACTTCTTGACTCAACTCAGCTAGTACATTAGCCAGATGCGCTTGCTTCTGGGTGACTACTTCTCCTCTCGCTAGCCTAAAGACCTGTTGGGGCTGCGTCTGATATCGTTTAATTTTCTTCCGTTATATAACTACTCGCTGCTTGACGTTTACTTATTTCAAACTTTAGCAATTGCGATTGCCTTCTCCTCGAATTCCTCCATTGAAAGTTTCGCGTAATCTGGAATCAACGGGTGAAATTCTAGTCTCATATTGCGGTATATGCGGCGTATTTTACTTTTTTCATCTTCTTTTCTGTTTTCTAGGAGTCTGTTAAATAGGTACTGCATCTCGGTGATGATGTCCCGGAATGGTTCGTCCATACCTTGTTTCCGTACGCGGATTTTATTAATCAGCGTATCGGTGTATAACGTATCCTGATATTGTTTTCTCATATCGGCTTCAAACTGAGCCCAAGTAGACCATGAATCTTTCTTTATCCTGTAGTAGGTTAGTACTGGTGGCTATAGCAGCAAAGGCATAGCACGCAATACTTCTTCGGAAAGCGCAGATACTATACTACACTCTTTTATTCTCTCTAAGAATTCATCGATTTTATCTTTGGCTCCGCTGCATTTTAGTTGCAAGCTTACTATCTTTGTATATTCATCTTGATTTATTATTTACACTTTTTATTCTAAATTTAAATCAGTCGGGTGATAATTGTTAAATTTAGTTGCTAAATTTAATGTTTACGACTAACAAGCCTTAAGTGTAATAAATAATAAAATGAATAAAGACCAATAAAATAAACCGCTCTATACCTCAATTCAAATGTAGTAATATCGCTTTACATGTAAATATATATTTTTCTTATTATCTATTCGAACTATATTTGATTTTGCAAGGCAAATCTTTTGTTCATATTATAATTTTGCTTTCATTTATTTAATTGTCTGAAACTGATAATTGACAGCTTAATGCCTAGTCGCCAGTAAATTATAAAAAATTTATTGATACGGCTTAAGGCCTTTTAAAGTGAACAAATGAAGTCGCTTTCTATTTTTAATAAATAATTTCGTTATGCGATATTCAAATACTTTGCCGTATGCTATATCTTTAGCCTATGCTTTTTGAATTACCATTCGATGTTAAATTTTTCCAAAACCAATTTGTCAGAATATTTTATTCAACTGTTTAAAAAAAAATAATTGCTTCGAAGTTATTAAATTGAATTTTTCTTCAAATAATTTATAATAGGCTATTAATTAGGCTGTTGTCTAATTCTGTTTGTTGCAAATTAAATAATCTATCAAGTATTCCTAAAAATCAATCGCCTTGAATATTTCAAATAACTGAATATTATTTCGAAATATAATGTAAGGAAATTTGGTGTATCTAGCAGCGCTCGCGTTCGCGTCGCAGCTACCTCCTCTTTTTCGAGGAATTCAATGTGTACATGTGCGTTAAGAAATTTGAGCTCGGCGCATTTTTAAATTTCAAGCATAAAATTTTTCCGTCGCCGAAATTATTTTCTCACTTGTTTTCAATTATTTATTTCATAACGGCTGTGTAGACCTGTTTTGTTTCTATTATCTTATGGCTTTATAGCTTCAGTAATTCGTGAAATTTTTTAAATAAACTTAATTTTAGCATCGTCTCTCATTGTCTAACGGTTTTCTTTTACTTTTGAATTTGATTTATTTATTTAAATAGTCGCAAAATGTCATGAAACGTTGGGCACCATTGTGACAAAGAGCGAGGAGGTGGGTGGATTAAAATGATTCATTAGGCAGCTAACATTGCCTGCAATATTTAAGTTACTTTGAGCCCCTTTGTCCACATCAATGCACAAAAAGACCTGATCCTTAGTCGGCTCGGTTAGTCAGCCGGTTCCGGACCGGTCCGTATTTGGGGCTGGGTAGAATACTGAGAGATAGTTAAGCACTTTGTTTAATGCTAGAACCGCACGCGGACAGCATTTATTATTTAGAACAAGTATTTACAATACGCTCCCGCCGGAGTAGATGGCTGGACGCCGTTGCGCTTTGGCACGTCGCTTAGGTCTTCCGTGAGATGCAAGCGAGCTGAGACAGCTGCTGACGGCTGGGTTGCCGCGGAGTCGGCTTAGCTGGCTCGCGGCATCGATGATGCACCACCTGATCTAAACGGCTAGTCTGCTGTTGCTGCTTGCAGAGGTGATGGTTCGGCGGGGCATCCGGGTGACGATCGGGCGGCCGCGTGCCGCGGCTGCGGCTCGGCGTGGTAACTCCGCCGGTGGTCGGAGGGAGAGAGCGAGTCCACGCCTACACCTCGCTTTCTTCGCGGGGGGCGATCCCCACTCTTCGTTTTTTTATCGTAGCGAGGCGCGACCATCCTTCTCTCTCTCTCGCTAATTGTGCCTCAAAAGAGGTTTGGTACTCGCTACCGGGTTCGTTCGCGTTTTCGTGCGTCTCCTGATGCTCCCTTATCTTATGGGGCTAATGTGATCCAATATCCACGTCACAATCTGATTTATGGAGACAGTGCTTCCCCAGAAAAAAGTAAGTTAAGTTACTATAGAAAAGTCCAAACGAACAGTATGATGGTATTCCCCTCGTAATAGTGTTTCGTAACGGTCGAAGGGGGGATGTCCATGTCACGGAAAGGGTATAGATGTTTCAGTGGATAAAAATCCTATATGGCTAGGGATTTCAGATGCTTCTTGGAATCTTTAGAACATTTTCTCCACATACAAAGAAAAATTTCTTAAAAAATGATAACTTCTCGTGAAACTCTATAAATATTTCCTCACTAATTCTCCCTTTGTGAAAAAACAGTTTTTACATTCAATTGTCGAACTTCAACGTTGCATTTATTTTTTATCGTGAGCATATGTTTTACTGAGCTCATAGTAGCTCGTGCATGCTTGATAAAATCAATTATATTTGTATTACTTTCTCTAGTCTACCTTTTAAGGCTAACTTTTAGCTTTCTTGTATGAAACATAATCATTATGAAGACATGCTTGAAAAGCATAAAGTACTTCATCCGACGCTCAAGTTTCCGTCTGTTCCTGAATTAGTTGACTTTCCCTATAATTTCTTCTCAAAAGCCAAAACCAATCTCAAAAGTCAAAATCATCAAAAAGCGTCAAAATTTTCAAGTATGTTTGAACAACCTTTATTATATTGATCACTAAATAATTTTTGTCAAAGTGAACATCTCTGTTCTTATAGTGTTTGCTTTCCTCTAGTTTTAAGAATAGAATGAATTATCTAGTTTCTCTATAGCCTTTAAGTATCGAAGCATTATTGATCTTACTTTTATAATTTTTTTTTCTGTGATCTCATTTTAAAAAGGTCCCTGATATCAACATTTGCTACAAAATTTAAATTTTAATGAACAATAAGATTGCACATGATTATTTTTTCCACAAAAAAAAAAAAAAAAAACAAATTTGAGTACCATTCTTGTTTTATTGTCGATTTTGTTTTGGAATTCTTGCGTTGTTGATATTGGAAGTCCTTTGTTATTTAGCTTCCTCGAGCTAATACTGTTTCCTTATGTGTTTTATAGGGAATCTTCGAGGAAATGAAAGAAACTGTTAATTTTAGTACCAAATGTTAATATTTTGGTTTCCACAAAAACTAAAGGGCTGATATTTTGAGCGGTTTCTTTTCTTAATAGTACATTAACATAACACAGAAACATTTCGAACTCCTGCTAATACTTTTTGGAAAATGGAGAATAATCCATACATATATTTATAAAAGAATTATATATTTATATATATTTACATATATAAGCATATTTTAGGCACTGACCTGATAGAAAAGCAACATAAAATTAATGCAGAATGCAAGAATAAGAGCTGCATATTTAAGGGTATAAAAATTTCTAGCCAGAAAAGAAACAAGTCGATGACTGTATTCAGAAAAGTTTATAGAAGAAGCAGCTGATGGTTCTGCAATAGATTCTTGCTTAGCTTCTGCTTCAACTGCAGCCATCGCAGCTTGTTGAACGGCAACGGCTTCAGCAGCCGCTATAGCCTGAGCTCGTGCTTGTTCTCCCCTAAAAATTATTAAAATTTTAGTATTACGAATATCAATATATTATTAATAATTAAATTTTATTATTATTTTTATGAAAGTTATCGAAACGTATGCGGTAGTAGACTGTGTTGCCAGAGTAGAGGCATTTGTCTTTTTCGCACTGGCAACACAGGTACTAGATTTCATTAAATTAAGGTGGCTCTTTACTCATACATATCATGTGCAGGGAATGGGGGGCGCTACTACAGAGCTGCAAACTGCTTTCAAATAATTAGTACGAAAAGAATATTTAGTAAAATATTTACAAACAAAATTATGAGAGATTATTCTAGTCTCTTACATTTCAGCTTTGGTTATTGAAACTTGAATTGAAATTTTTAAACTGTCAAAATAGTAACAAGCACCTGCGCAATCGTATGTAAACTTACCGAAAGTACCAAAGTTTAGTGTAACATACTACAACGAACTCAAATATATCAAGGGAGTTCTACAATTTATAAATACGTAGGGTGACGCTTGTTCTGTCTTACTTGTACGTGTGAGTGTCCTAACCTACCATGAAAAACACAAACTTAATTTTTTTCTCGTGGAACTCGTTCGCTTCCTTCTTCTGAGGCTGACTTCCGGCTCCCAGTTTCACCTCGGGTCGTTTGCCAAAGTTTACCACTTTTCTAGACGAGGTTGTCTCCGATGCCAGGTTTTGCACATTAGAATTGGTGGAGAGAGTAGCAACCTCGTCTACTCCCTCGCTTGCTCGTTTTTTGGCGAGCAAAGTGGGCATAAGCGTTTTGGAATGCCTACTTTGCCACACCCAAAGCATTTTAGGGGCTGCCCATTACTCTGGGCCTGCCGTAGCTGTTCTGGCCTGTGGCCTTTCGTTGGTCTTTCCTTTTCCTATGGCGAAGCTCTTTGGCGATAGTGTCCGCTTGCTTTCGGGACACTACCTCGAATTGCTTCGCGATTGCAGTGACCAGGTCCTGAAGTCCATCGTTCGTCAGTTGCACGTCTAGCTTCGGCTGGTTACCTTGTAATGACGGTGCAATTTTCACCACCTTCGCAGCCGGGGGAGGCGTCACGGCCTTTCCCCCGGGCGGTTTGGCCTTTGGCTCTGGTGTCAGTGCCATGCTGGGAGAGAAGGACATTCTTTTCTCCTTCCCTCTCTCTGTCTTGAATTCAGCCTGAGAATACTTCTCCTGTAGGCCATTTACACTGTTCCATGGCCTTGCCTTATGGTTGGGATCTTCTTGGCTCCCACCGTGCTGGCTGGACCTGTATAAAGTGGCGCTCTTCAGAGCGCCCTCTTTTAATACATCGTTTCTCTACGACTCTTTACCGAGTCGCAGATTTTCTTTTGTGAGCGCGGGATCCGCGCCCACACTGCATCTTACAGAGAAAGAGGGGGCTAACTTGTCCGACCAATTTGCCCTTTTTTTTCTCACTGTTTGAGAGGCTGGTATGTGCTCTGGGCTTTGCCTTCCCTCGGCCATCATACCCCTCATAGGACTTGTGTCAATCTTCGTGCTCAACATCTGTCCTTTTAGCCGCCTCAACTCCAGAGACAGCTAGTCTACTCGCCTAAATAGATTTCTAATTACCAGATCCTGGTTGTCAAGTATTGATTGTTGGCTCGCGTACCGTTCGTCGGCGGCGCGAGCCATCTCGTTTATCTGGTGTAGCACAACTTGCAGGTTAGTTACTATGGCTTGGTTTATTTGATCGGACTGCTGTGTGCAGTCCTTCCATTCTTCTTGATTTTCGCCTTCAGTAGCGACTGCTCTATCGAGTCCATCGCACGTCACTGTACTTTCCTGATAGATCGAGAGCGGGTGTGCAAGCCCCTTTTCGTGACTCGCATCCCATATTGTTGTTGCTCTGCGTTCATAGCAAGTCTCTGCTGTGAACATCTTCCTTGTGGCTTCTCCGTTCAGCCTTGCCTCTCCTTCTGTAAGGAAGGTTTCTTCGGGTTGGAAGTCGGTTGCGGTATAATTACCCTGCAGCCAATTATACGCTCGAGTTATCAGTTGGAAGAGTGGGCCTTCTTTACTTAGGCACTATGCGTTGAGCGTCTTACTTGAGTCGTCGTTTGATAGGTCGCATAGCCAATCCTGTACGTCCATTTCCGTTGGCGGGCGGTGATATTCTAGGTTCTGCCCGCTTTCTTCCACCATCTTCACCTGATTACTGCAGGCCTGTCCTCTGTGCCAAATTCGCGAAAAAAGGGCAGCCCAGTTGGCTGGCTACGCTGTTAGTCCCTAACAGTGTAGTGTGAGAGAAATCGGGGCCGAAAATACGCCAAGGAATTCTTTACGGCTACCTACTGTTTGTAAGTAGCCGCGCACTATCGCGTAAAAACTCCGTTAAACACCAAAAAAAAAAAAAAATTATTTTATCTTCACTGAATTCTCCTCGAGAATTAAATTAACAGCGTCACACAAGAAAAAAAAATTTGTATTGAAGAAATTCGGCCTAGAATTTCCTCAGCGTATTTTCGGCGAGGTTAGTAAACACAATTTGTATTGTACAATTGTTTGTTAACGCCGAGCCAATGGTCTCCAAACTCCAAAAAAGTATACAAATTTGCAAGAAATCAGCTCCAAAAAAGAAAAATTGTAAATTTATTTGGAGTTTGCAAACAGCTTTTGCGACTCCTGAAAAAGAATCGAATTAAATTATTAAAAAATAATTCAATTGACTAATGCCGACTTGTAAAATCTACAAGTCTGATGAGGCACTTTTTTGGAAAGCTCCCTATATGCAGCAGCTGGGTTTTTTCTCTCTCTCTATTTCTAACTCCGGGGAAAAACTTTGATTTTCCCCGCCCTCGCTGATCCTAACTTCTTTCGCGGACGCGAGATCTCCATTGACCAGAAAAATCAGCGGAAAAACTTGGAAGATGTTTCCATCCGAGTGGTAACACCTGTCGCCACCTATACGCGAAACGCGGGAGAAATTAATTTAATCGCGCGACTCGCGGTGAATTTAAATTAAATTTCTTAACGGCACGAAATCAGCCCGATTCTCGCACGTGTCCTTGCTCCAAGGCACCTGTTAACGGGCACCAGTTGTAACAGGGTGATATCTAACCGGAAATTAGATATCACCGTTGCTCACGCTGCCGGCTCCTCTCGTCGGGCTCAGACAGTCAGTTTATGATAAGTGCTGGCCCTTGCAATGACCAGCACGAAACCCGCGGAGACTGGAGGTATCCGAGGCTCGGACAGCCCCGCGTAGGTGAGGTAGGATAGGCGCGCGTGAAATAACTACACGAGTGCTTAACAACAAAGAGGCGTTTATTTGATAAACAGATACAAAAACCGTGAGTGTTAGTGTGAGTGCGCCGGCTGAAAGCCTGCGGACGCACTCACCAAGATGGCGTCCCGCTCGCTCTAGCGGATGCCGAAATGCACAGCACGTGGCAATCGCCAGCGCGCTCGCCGCGGATTCAAGTATGCCGGTTGAGGTAGGTCGCGGCCTACCTCATGCGCGTAAGTTCCGCGCTTGAATACGCCAAGAAGAGTGCGAGCCGATGCAATTCCGCGTCAATCAATTTATCGCAACGAATAATTGAGTGACTTGCCGGCGCTAGTCACTGTCCTCGCACCGAGCGAGAACGTGAGAGAGAGATACTCTAAGTCGGGAAGCACGCAAGCTCCCCGTTACAAGTTCGAAACTCCTATCACCTCGCTGACACAAACCAAACTTGGGTGCCGCCGACGCACCGTAAAATGTAGACGCACTTACGGCCCTCGAAGATGTCCTCGGGAAACTCTCCTCGCACCTTCACCTGCGCAGAGAAGTGCCCGGTCGGTGTGCTCGTCCGCTGCTCCAACCCTCCGCGGATCCTCCAGGAGCTCCGGAGACTCGCCGCACGCTTGATCGGGAGGACGCGGGGGGCCTTCGTGGTCTCCCCGTCGTCGGCGCTTCCTCGCCGGTCACCCTTCACACGCGCGGACACCGAAATATACGAACCGCTTCCTCATGAACGCAACCGTTCGCTCTCGTGTTCGAGATCTCTCTTCCGAGGTATCTAAGATGACGAGGGCCCGCCGGCACGCGCCACCTCTCCCTCTCCCACATCCGTACGTATTCGCGGTAGCCGCCAGCAGGTTTTACCACCCCGACGTCGCGGCAATTAACCTAATTAGCCGCGCATGTGCTAAGCAAGGCTCGCGGAGACGCGCGACATTCAACCGCTGAATCTCCACGCGTCACACAGTAAATTATTACATTTCTCTTTTAAAAATAACAAAGAAAGAATCTATACAATCTAATCAGCATATATTTAAGTGAAAGCTAATTTAAGATAGCTCTATAGTTTTCTGATATTTCCCAGATCTTATAGAAAATTAGTTAAAATCTTCGTAAGAACTTACTAGAATATAATAGATAAAATTAACCGTCAGTTATCTTGTAAAAATTTAAAATAATAATGTTTATTCCTGACTCCCATGTAGACTACAACCACAAGATCATCAAGGTAGATTTCAATGACGATTTCCTTTGTAAAAATAATGACGTCAAGTTCTTACGATAGCCTGCTGCTGAATTTTCTTTACAGATTGTAGACCATGGTCCAATACACTTTTCTAAAACCACAAAAACCTGGATTGATGCATTACTTATTGACGAAAATGAATAGCCAATTAGCGCCCTTCAGAGACAGGTATGCAATCATTGACGTCTCTATTGAAATTCCGCATCTCTCCATCCCTATGGACAGTTTTACCTACAGAGACTACAATAGCGTTGAAGCTGCCTTCCTCAACTCCTTCCTCTCAAACTGTGATTGGTCTATACTAAGCGATACCAATGACAGCTTAGGCGCTAAACTGGACTGACTCAATTCTAACTTCATATCGGCCATCAACACTTTCGCGCCGATGAAACAGGTGGAAATTACACAAGTCTATACCCTGGATCACCATGGAGCTTCAAGAGCTTCACAATTGCTCGAACTCGCTGAACTGTTTTTATTTACGTAGTATTATTTATATTATTTATAACCGACTGTATTAACAAAAAAAATTGCTTGTCTGTGATACTCGCTTTTTGTATAAATTTGTAATATATTGCAACGTCCCTTTTCAAGGACTTTTCAATGAACTATTATTTTTCTATATCTTTTATAATTAAATCATATTTCTTATCATTTTATTACTACTCCAGAGTTACTTTCACCTCATGTTCCGACACTTCACATATTTCAAACTTTCGCGCCGTGACTCGACCGCCGATAATACAGGATTCCCCTTAACCTAGATCAGTATTTCCGGGCATCCACGTGCTCAATCATTTTATTAACATTTTTCACATAATTAACAACTCCAACTAAAAAAACTAACACCTGACTAAAATTAAATTACTAATAAATATTAAGTTGTAACCGGGCAATATGTGCTGACAATCACTTAATATTTATTCATTAATGAACTAAAGAAATGTCCACAATGGCATAGCTAATGTTCGCTTTACGATAAATTTACTAACAAACTAATTGTTACAAAAATCTTATACGTCGAAATTAATAACTATTTTTGTTAAATAAACAATATAATCAACTTGCTACGATAATTTCAATCAAATTTTGCACATTTAAATCAAAACACATTGAATGTGAATAGGCTTAAAGATAATTATCTCATGCGCAACACGTGGCCCCGTATCGCATCTGAAAGCAAGCAATTAATGATTTAATGAATTTTCTGAGTTAGCTTATGAGTACTGAGTCACGCTAAAGTCACTTTAAGGAATAAATTGAATTTTGATAAAGAGTTTTTCACTAAAAGAAATGCATAATGCGCAATTAAATTTAATTATCATGAATATCTCAACTCTTGCGCATGGCGTGACTTTTGCAATCATCTCGAGTATGACGGGGTAACCAATAAGGTCCCGTTCCGCTCGTAGATACCGCAATAGATACCAAGATAAGTTGCAGATAAGTTCAGATGCTACCTCAGATCGACGACGTGAGGATCACTCTCTCCCCGATCAACCAACTGGTAACAACCACTCAATAAGGAACTGATTGGAGTCATCTTCTAAGCTCGATACAAGGACTTAGAGAGAGACACGCGCAGCTTATATCACGTTTTATTTTATAATTTTTTTTTCACTTTATAGTTTTGTTTTAGATCTCGGCAACTATTTTTTTTTTCTTATTAATTCAATTTTGTCTAAATTCATCGTAAATTCCTTTAAAATCACCCGCATCATCTAAATTAATTTCTTTTGTATTTATTTTATTATACTCAATCTTGATGAGTACGGCATAGCAAGGTGTAAGTTCTCCTCTCCATCATGGGCAGCCGGACGAGGTAATTTACTCTCTACGGAGTAACTTTACCAGAACGGTGGTGAATGTAATCTTCTACCAGCCCAATCCTGATCGATAAATACTGACAGCCAGACGAGGCGCAAGCCAGAAAGGTGGTCGTTGTAATCTT
>JAXIUT010028207.1:0-15730 GCA_035586675.1 Eurytoma californica | reverse complement strand
AATTTTAAAATTATTTTTAAATTAATTCCATGAATTATTTTAAAGAATTATTACAGCATTATTGCAGAAGCAATAAATTATTACACAATTAATTCAGTGAATTAATTCTGTAATTCATTCATGCTGTGTGGGAAGTAAATAATTATCATTTTTTTATCAAGAACAATAAAAAAATATCAGTATTTATTAAAAAAAAAACTGTATAGAACTCAAATATTGTATAATCTTACGTCTAATCTATTTTAACATTTTAACTCGAAAATCTAAAAAAAGTCATTTAAAATGTTCATTTAATAACAGCGTGATAAAAAGTTCATAAAAATATTTTAATAAACACAAATTTAGGAAAGACTCAAGCGCATTAAAGAAATGTTAATGCTTATTTTTGAATAAAGAGATGATTAAGGTAAAAATTAGTACAGCATTTTCTCGGAACCTTTCACAAAACGTTTAGCATTAGACACGGTAAATGGTAGACTAAAGGCAGCTTATTAGCAGTGATGACGGCTTTCACACTGAGATTTACTGACTCTTGGGCTTTCAGGTACTGAGCATCACGGATTCGTGTAAGGAAGACGGCACGCCCCTGGGGCCGCAGGCGCACGTTGCCTGGTACGGTTCATCGACGTCCTCGCTCATGTCCTGTGATCAGCTAAGCCCGTTCCTAGAAACTTTCAAGGTACCTGCCTAAATTTTTCCTTTTCGTTTTTACAAATTTAATCAACGCACGAAAATACAATTGTAAAAATAAATAATTAGTGTATTACTTTCACAATTAAATAATTGGTAATTTTAATAAAAACTCATTCCTGTCTGTTTGTTTTAGACGCGATATAATAAAAAGAAGAAGGGCCCGTACAAGGAGGCGATCCGTCAGGCGCAAAGCGAGGCTCGCAGCCAGATCGGACCGAGCTCGACGACGCCCAGTGTCCTGGGGGTCTGCGGCTCGCCCCGGGAGGTCAACGTTCTCTCCTAGGCGCGCCCGCCCCCGCAATTGTACATAACCCGCGAGGCGCGCCGGACTTTCGCACACTCCCTTTTATTTTTTACACTTGAGCCGACGTCACTGCGAGCGTCGAGCTTCTAGACTGGCCTGTTAATCGCGAGCGGCGCCGTCTGGCCTTGGATCGCTGAGCTGGATGAGAGTTTGGAAATTGGTTTTTTACGCGGCATTAACTCGGACAAGCGGGTGATTGATTTTGAAAAATGATGAAGGTGTACGTGGCATTAGGGGGTTGTATAGCTTTTGTTGATTATTACTGAGTCTGTGAAACTCCGAAGGTTTTTCTCAATTGCGAGTAAGAATTTCTGATACTTGGAAATATCTAGTTTTTTAACATTGCTTTCGCGTTTAAATGCTCTTAGAAGGAAAGAAATTAGAATACTAATCGTTAAGCTCATTTTAATTCTAAGTTCGAACTCTCATGAATTCAGGATTAAAATTCTATTCAGTCATTAGGAAAATATAGTTCTTCTTTACACTTTTTAAGTATTTATTTTACATTTTTACGATTGTTTTATAGCTCATAAACGGATAAAAATAGTTTAAGAAATGCATTAGTTCATTAATAAATTATTGTACTACTGGTACATCTTTCCATCCAACGATAAAATGCTTCATAATTTTTTTCATTTAATGTTCAATATCAAAAGAATAAATTGAACGGTTCTTTGTAAACTTTAGCTGGATAGAACTAGTACGAGAATATAATTAGTACAATTTTATATCTTATCAGTAATTAATTAGAAACCAATTTCCATAATCTTGTCAAAATCAGAAACGCGAATGCCAGCTGCTCTTGTCGGTGATGCTGACGCTGAAAATTAGATGTATCTTCTCATTTAGCGTTTTGCTTATTCACTTCAAAGTTAACCAAAGCAGCGAAACGGGCTCTCGTTTGCAGCAAATTCCCTCGCCGGTCTTTGCCTTCGACCGCGGGTGATCGAACTGCCCATACGCTAGCGGCAAAATGTATATCCGCTCTCCTTTACTACACTGTGATACGTATAGAAACTTCATTTTATATAGAAGTTTGCGACTAGACTCTTGGCAATAGAGTCAAAAGTATCAATTATTTTTGGCATTTTGTTTTTCGTTCTCTACAATGCTAATCATTATGAAACTGTAGTTTTTGTTGACAAAGAAAATTTAGTCGCTTTAGTTACGTTTAGTTTACGTTTAATTCCAGAAAAAAGTGAATGGCTCTTATTGCGATTTTCGTATTTTAAACAGCCATGATTCACAATTTATTGAAAATGTTTTTTACGATACGTGATAAAACTCATTGTTTTATATTTTATATACGAAGTATAATGTTATATACAAACTTTTCTGTTTTTTTTAACTTTTTAATTTGTGCGTAATTCTGCAGAAAAAAAACTGATTTTGGAAATTTCCTTGAAGCTCGCACAAAAAACAATAGTTTCAACGAATTATACATACACTGCCGATAAAGACTACATTGCTTTACAAACACGGTCATAAATACGCGTACCGAAAATATTGGCGACTACATTTTCAGCATATTGAGATGCCACAATTTTAGATGTAACCATGTAAATGAATAAACAAACGTACTATTTTTCATTAATTTATAAAAGAAATTCTTTTTATTGCACATCGATCCTTAACATCAATAGTAGAGGAAAAAATGTTACTGCGTGCGGCAGTGTTGTAAATTTTCTCCGCGATTTCCGCAATTCTTTCGCCATCGCTTTCGCTTCTACCGATGTACAGAGTGCTTTCCGGTGCAAAATTACTCGAGTGAGGGCTGTAATGCTTAGGTGATAATAGAAACTGTTGAAAATCGCAGAATCATTACCTGGTAAATCGTTTCGAATAAAACTACTATTTTTTCATTGCTTTGTTGAAAAGGAAGTCACTTTTTAATAAAAAACAAAGTGAAACACTGCCACATTGCAACTATTTAAATAAACGGATAAATTTGAAAGCGAAAAATATTGGTTTCACTCTGAAAAATATATACTATTTTTGTAATTCGAAACGAGCGTGTCTGTTTCGCAACGTCGAGCAGATTGGATCTTCACTTCAGAAAATAATATACGATTGAAAAGTCGCACGCGAAGCGCTTACTAGATATGTAGAATAATAATGAAACTTCGTATAAAGAAAAATTAGTTAAACTCGAGATAAAGAGAGAAAAAAAGATAATACGCTTTGAAAACGCTTCAAACAAACAAAAAAAAGAATAAAAAAATAAAAGATAATTTAGTTTTTCGTAAGAGCGATAACGACGGATCTAAATCGACTCTCGGTAGTAAAAATATAGTGGTGCACCGACGTCGGGGATTCGAATAAAACAACGCACGAAGAAGCGTAATAGAGAATTTCTCCGCGCGTCGAACGACTACTGTGAGGCGACAAGTGGAAAACTGTTTTTAAGTAACTGTGATTTTTCAAATGTTTTATATTGAATATAAAATATATATTATATGTACATTAATTATGAATTTGTATGCATAATTAAAGGAGGATGTCTTTGATGCTCGTGCTCTCGTTTGTACGGAACGTGAGAGAGAGAGAAGCGACGTTGAAGCGTAGCTTTTTTAGACTCACATATCGATAGCCATATAGCTGTGTGTTCGTTCTTTGCACAAGGAAGAGAAGCGGCGAGCGAAAGTCACGCGCTTATTTTGTCTTGCGGTTTGATTTCCTCGCTGTAACAGCTGGAAACGAGAAACCGGCTGATGGACCTCTTTCGAATTGTTCGCGACTGGAATTGCTTTATTGTTCGAGCACAAATGTACTGTTAGGAGAGCAAGTGTATAAAAAAAAAGTGAATGTCAGAAACTACGAGCAATATGTAAGACGTTTTTATTTTACTTCATTATACTTCGAGCCGTGGGAGCGTCGAAATATTTTTTTTCATTCGATAGATCGACTGTACTGCGACCAATTGATATAGAAAAATGCGAAAATGTAAGAAGCGAGATGCATTTGCATATATATTATAAAACTTTCTTAAAATAAAATGCGTATGTTTCCTTATTTTTCATGCGTATAACATGTAAATTGACGTTTCTAGATTGTTTCATTATAAATTATAGACAATTTTTTTGAAAATTACCGTATTTACATTGTGTAATTTATACACCACGTCACCAATATCCATTACAGTTAGTTATGGAAATAACTAAATTCATGATATTTCTGATCAATGCATTATTAGATTAAATATTCTTATTCTTGAAAAAAATTAAACTGCTTTATTAATTAATTAATGAAAGATGCAATAAATATTTTAGATAGCTCAAGAATCAGAGAACAATGTATAATTGTTTATCCTCACTTGACATTCTTTTTCGCTTCAAATTTTTGTAAAAGTGATACCCATTAAAAGTCATGGATTTATAAAATCTTTATAAATTCTTTATTTTACAACAATTAATTCGTTATTATATATAGTTCAGATAGAATTATAATTTTTTTAACAAATATTTCATTTTCGTTTGTAAAAACAACAGTCTAATATTTTATTACAAATTATAAATGCTGTTTGTCAAAATATTTTATAGAAATAGATTAATTAATTTTTAATTTTCCAATTTCAAATTTTATTTATTTCTATTTGATTGTCATTTAATATTTCACTAGTTCTTAACAGTTTAATTATATTCAAAACTAATTTAGCTCACTTTAACTTATAATATTTATCACGTTTTAATATATCTGAAACAATTTATAATTCATGTTTATTTATTATTATTTACTTGTAATTTACTGTCAATTAACGACTCAATAATGAAAATCCAAGCGAATAATTCTGAATCTGTTATCGATGGAATACATTACCCCAGATAATAAAAAAAAACCTATCGTTTCACTCCCCTCCCTTTATTCCAGTGACATCGCGGCATAAATCGGTCACCTACAAACACGCAGCCGCGTCCTCCCTATAATCAAAGGCCACTGCCTGTTAAGCAGAAGCACGCGCGCGGGCCACCGTCGGAAATTGCGCGGCTCGTTCGATTGTGCGGCTGTCCGCGCGCTCGCCACTGTCAGCGAAAGAGAAAGCGCGCGAAACAATAGGGCAGCCGCGAGCGCAAGGGCTGCCGCGTTCTCCGCCGCCCTTCTCCTTTTTATCCCGCCCATTGTCTCCCGCGCGCACGGACGGCGTGCGCTTCTTTTTCGAATTATCCCGCGGGAGGCGGGGGAGGCGTGTATACCGGGGCCGGATTCCGTGCGCCGGGGCAACAAGTTAGCGCGGACGCCGTTGCGAAAGTGACAATCAACAAGTGCAATGTCCCTAATGTCCGCCGGCGAAGGTTACACGGTATCGATCCCCGTGTGCCGCCTCCCAGGCTGCGCGTTCATTCAGCAGAAAGAAACCGATGGATGGCTGCGATGCGGATTAACGCGCCTTTTTTTTTGTTCGGAAGCGACGATGTGTTTCAGGGGATCGGGCGGGGTTGACATTCCGGAGAGGAATTTTTGGGATTGCGATAGGTAGGGTGTTGTTTGCATTAGTTACAGGGGGTGCAGGGGAAAAATTGTCGGTTATTGAGTTGTGTGTTTCGAAATGAGTTATAGATTTAAACTGATTGAAATACAGTTCACGGTGAAAAATTGATTTACGCAATTTTCTTTTCTATTTTATCGATCGTTGTATATTGATTATGTTGGTGCTTTTTTAAGTTTGAAGTGAAATAGGTTGAACTTGGGTTTTTTTTTACATTGGTGCAATTTCAGTTTATTTCAAAGTAATAAAAAAGTGGAGCATGAAAACGAGAAGGAAATTGGAAAAAAGTAATTCAAATTTTTACTAATTCACGAGTGTAATCATAAAAAACAAGGTTATTTTCAAATTGCAGTTATTTAAATCAGTGGAGAAGAAAAAAATAATAGATTTCTTGATTCATTGTTTATTTTCAAAAAAATACAAATGAATAAAAAATTGTATGTATCAAACTTCTGGAATTAATTGGACCGATGCAAAAATAAAAGCTGTTGAAACAGCATTTTAATGAAACCAAGGAAACTTTTCTTGTATTGTCTGACAAGTAGGAAATGATTTAAATTTTAAAAGTTCAAAAGTTTAAAAGTTCAAGTAAGAAATAAAGTTCCTATTGTGTACAGTGTAAAAGACCTATTTAATAGTAGCAGATAGTAATTTTCATACTTTCAAAGGGGCAACAATTTTTCAATAAGATAGTTTTAAACAATTTAAAATAATAATTGTTTTTTAGTGAAAGTCCTGAATGTTAGTGACTTTGACAATACGAATATTTTATTTATTTTCATTTACATATCATAGTATTGGATCGGATACATTAAACCTTAATTTATTAGTATTTTTCGACACTAGTACGAGAGATAATTATCTACGTAATTTTAGATTCACGTCGTAAAATTAACTTTGTGCGTTCAGATCTAATCATTACTCAACCGCAATGTAGTAATTTTACAGTAGATGTTTTACAGGATCATTACGATTTAAAATTGAACTATTTTTATTGGGCGCGATTTAATAATTTAGGTAATTATAAAAAAAGCATTTGGTATTTCGCTTAAAATTTAAAATATCAGAATATTGCATAATATTATCTTCGTACTGTTGACAATACTTCGCCACTGACTCATATGATAATCTATCTTCGACTGTATTTCCCTGTAAAATCGATGATAATTATTGTAAAGTCAGCCTACTTATCTGAGATCAATAAAAATGTCTAAAGTATTATTTCAATGAAAATTTACTATCTTTAGATAAACGCTGCAGTCATAAAAGATTTTGTGATCACCCACGTCATTGCTAAATAGTTTCTTACGAAATTTACTGGAATTACACAAATGTTTCATTTATTGTAAAGTTTATATTTTATCTATTTCAATCCCGGTGAAAATTTTAAACTGTATCGTAATGTTATTGCATATTCTGGCTATTTCGTGACACTTTGAAGTTAAAATTAATATGATTATAATAATGTTTTATTCTGATATGATATATTTTGATACTCTTAGAAATATTTTATGATTTATTTTGGTACATCATGAAGTTACCGAACTTTTGTTTATTAAAACTGTACTAATTTCCATGGAAATGCATGGAAATGCATCAAAATGAATCGAAGCCTGTCAAAGTATGTCAAAGTATTATGAAGTGATACGAAATAATTCCACGTCTTGATAAATTTCCATACACATTCATAGCTTCCGATAACTTCGAATTTCCACAAAAGAGAATGTTGCTACGATCATATCCGAGAAAATACTGCGCTATCGTGATATGAACAAAAACCTCTTTTGCATTCACCTACGACATTAAAAAAAAGCACAAACCAATAGAAAGAAAAAGACTAAAAATGCAATAAAAGCGCAGACATTAAACTGAAACCCCAATCAAATTTAAGGATGGAGACTACTCGAGATTTTTTTTCTTTATTTTTATAGTAGACCTTATGAAAAATATTTTATCAAAAAATAGTAGAAAAACTAAGAAAATTGGTCTAAATAGAGCTTTCAAAGAGCCTTTAGAAGCAGTGAGAATCCACTTTGAACTGTGCAAATGACTCATTTTAAAAACAGTACTGGCGATGAAATATTTCGTCTACGTGCTTCAGATTAAATATACCATTTCTAATGTACCTAATAAAAAGATTTGTGGTGTCGAATTATTGTAGGTAATTTTTAAGAAAATTGGCAGCAAAAAAACCGGTTTTTTAACGTATTTAACGTTGCAACTACCCGAAAGCTCTTGAAAGCTCTATTTAGACTAATTTTCTACGTTGCTCTACTACTTTCTTGATAAAATATTTTTCGCGAGGCCTCCGATAAAAGTAAAGAAAAATAAAGAAAAAGAAATCTCGAGTAGTCTCAATCCTAAAATTTGGAAACCCCGCAAACTCCGGCTCCATCCCCAGGCCAAAAAGATGAATCGAAAGCTCCGCAGGGCATCGTAAGCCCAGTACAGGCGGCCGCGGCCACCCCTCCGCCATGGAAGCTCATCGCAAAGCCCGTGCGAGGCTCAAAGCGCACTCGCCGGGGGTGCAGCGGCTGCGCATGTGCGCTTGTACTCGTAGTACGGCGGGCGGGCTCGTACGCGCGCGCGCGGGCGGGCGGCGCACACACCACGCCTCGCGCGGCCGTCCAGGAGCGCGCGCCCGGAGGAGGATGGGACGTCGCCCCGCGAGCAGCAGCAGCGAGCACCGGAGGACGCAGCCGCTGCCCCGTAGCGTCCAAGTAAGTCGCCGCCGGCGGCCCGTTTTTTTTTCACCGGACACCCCCGCCCGCGTTATCTTAACCTGTCCGCTCGATATACAACGCGCGGGGAGGCGCGCGAGCGTCGATCTGTCAAGTCGCCGCGGGGGCGCGAGTACGCGTGCACGAAGACGAGGGGACGAGGCCCGCGAGTGAATGTATGTGTGCGCGGCTGTAGCTCCGCCGGCGAAGCTTGCATTATTGATGGAGCTTCAGAGGAGTAGAGAGAGATAGGGGCTGGTAATCTTCGCGCTGGATGGAGTGTATTTTTTTTTTTGGAGCCGTGCCAGGGAGGAGTTTTGTTTTGTAAATTTATTTTGCACCCAGGAGCGCGGAGGTGCTGTCGATGTAGGCCGCCGTTTTTTATACACCCCCTCGTTCGGTGGCATAAATAGGTGGGTATGTAAAGATAGTAATTGAAGAATGTAATTTTAGTTGCAGTTCAATATCCACCCTATTTTAAGCTGCACCCTAGGTGTAGGTTAATCGTTTATTAATGTTTCCTCGGTAATTTATTTTTATTCGCTGTAAAAATATTTTTTACTCTCGTTATTTTTCTTTTATAAAGTAAAAACAGCTAATAAAAATATATTTAAAAACATAATTAATAAAAGTATTTCTTTAAAACTACAAGATATTTGAAAAAAATTTCGTTGATTTTGGCGACTTTTAAAGAAATATTTGCTTAAAATTACTAAATTTTTTTCAGCGAATAAAAACAGTAATAGAAATTGCATACTATGTGTCATAATGTAGTCTTACGTCTTTATGTACCATCTTACGAAAGTAGAGAAAGAAAAGAAGTAAATGTGATTGAATGATAACGTACAATTTGTGTTTCTTATCAAATCTTTTCACGACTGACAGATAAAACTGCATCGAGGCTAACGCTTCGGAAAAATGAAATACATCGATGCTTCATTAATAATGCAAGTAGTTTGTTAACGTCGCGACATAAAAGTCAGACTTGATGGAGGCGGCGGGCAGTAAGTCAAGCCGGACTGACATTATTAAACTGCCCCACATGGAAGTTTAATTAATAAGAAAACTTTACGACACTGCGCCGCGAAACAACAGTGTATATTAATCGCCAATACATTCGCTCTTTACCTCAATTTATCAACATTACAAAGAGGCACTCAAAAAAATAGACGCTTTAATTGCACGCCATCAGTCGCGCTTCGGGACGCGATTATAAACCATGAAAATTAGATTCGTGCTAACGCTACATCAATTTTTCGTCGATAGCGGCATGAAAGAAAAAACGGATCCTAAAAATAACCGAATAATTGCTTCGAGCTTGCGGGAATGTACGCCGTAGTCCGGCGAGAGAGTAAGGAAAGGAAAATTCTGGAAACAATACACTTTCTCGCGGGGGGAGTCGATCGTCCCCCCAGGACCGCCACCCAGTCCTTTCCGGTAAACAGCGGCCCCCCGACGGGCGTTTCATGTGTCGATCGCGCGACCCGTCAAAACGTCGCGTGCTTATATATATATATATATACACACGTACACCCCCGCGCGGCTCGCCCATCGCCGGCCGCTGCGACGGTGGCGAGGTTAAAGGCTTCGCCGCCTCCTCGGAGTGACAGCTTTATCCGACGCGCCCGTCGTTAGCAGCGAAGTTTATTATCAAGGCCGACGGACGTTCTGCCTCCCGACGGAGTTGAATTTTCTACGCGGTACGGAGCTTTTTCGCGTAAACTTTTCTGTCTTGGAAGTTTTTTTTTACGGGTCTTGGTTTTCATTTTGTACACTTCGGACTTAATTTTCCGCGGTTCATTTGAATTTGTGGGCGAAATTGTTTTACGGCACTCACTTACCGCGGAAGTTTTATACTTTACTTCGAAATTCTTTATTTACCTTTGCAAGCTGAAATTCAATTTTAAGTTTGTGAAGTTCTTATACGGTTGCTTAGTTACGTTCGTAGTTTTAAAATTTCATTTTTAAAGTTTTCAGGAAGGACATAAACTTTTTTTTCAAATATAAATGAAATAATTGATAAGCGTCGAAATTTAGTATTGTTTTATCTGGTGGAAGGGAATGAGTCATTTTTGTCAAAGTCTAAATTTACTGGTTCGAAATATAATTATTGTTGTATTTTTACTATGAATTTTTGTAAATAATGAGAGATAAAGATAATTACACAAATTAATTGAACGAGTAATCGGTCAAATTTAATTTCACCACATAATCAAATATCGAGAAAAGCTTACTTCGAAAACAAAATAATTCAATTAAAAAGAGGAACTCAGATAAAAAAGTAGCAACTAAAAGAAAAAAAACATTATTTCATGACTATATTTATAGCAAGCCTATCTATTAGTCATCACCTTGCACCTACAATGTATACTAAGTACTTTGAAACATCGCAAAACCTCGTCAATTAATCACAATAGCTCGAACGCAAATAACGCAAAAAACGAAACACCCTGGGCTCTTTTATACCTGCAAGAACGATCGAAAAAGGGAGAGAGAGATATCCTTTATTTGTTCTGCAGCAAAATTAGAAAAGTACAATATAGTACACAAAAGTAAGTTGATCTAGACTAATAAATTTATACACTGAAAAATTTCTTTGAATGAACTACATATTTCTTTGAAACTGCTAAATAGTTTCATAATGTAGAAGAGTGAAAAATTTTAAAAATCACTCTTTTTCAGAAAAAAACTAAGTCTGTCTAAGTCCAAGGGCTCAGCTTTTACTCGAATTAAGTGATTGTTTACTCCTCCACTTTTAGAAAGTGCAATAGTTTAAAAGAAATGTTTATTTAATTCAAAGAAAATGCTTAGTTGACACCTCTTAAAGAGATATTTAGTTACGAATTTTTTTCAGTGATATAAGAAACTATAAATTCGCAAAGTTACCCAAATGAAACAGCTTTTTTCACAGCTAGAAGTAGATAAATAGCTAAATACCTCTATTAACACAGAATCAAAATTATAATACCATATAGCAATTTCATATAAAAATGTAGACATGATAATATCCCTAAAATTAATAAAAATAAAAAAGACTCATGGCAACGAGCTAGGTAGATGTGCATACAGATACAGATCTTTTACAGAAGGATCGAGAGGCCTAAAAAAACGAGGGATTAAGTAAACGTCGAAAAGGAAATGAGAGAAAGAGCGAGAAAGTAATATAGACCGTGCGCAAGCGAAAGAGAGAGACCGAAAGAAGGGGAATTGGTTCGAAAACAAAAGAGCGTCACCGGCTCGCGCAGTCGCGGGGGGGCGGCTCGAGGTCCGGGAGGGAGGGGGTGGCTCGCGGCCGGCGCGCCGCGACACCTGCAGTAGAGGCGCCGGCGCTCGCGCCTCCACCTCGAGAGCCGAGTAGAGAGAAAGAGAGGACCGTGTGTGTGCGTGTGCGATGCACCTGGCATGATACAGGTGCCGTCGCCGGGGGGCGGCAAGCTCGAGCGACTCGGCCGCAAGAGCTTCGCCTACCTCGCCAACCTCTTCCGACTGCGTATTAAGCGGACCGATCGACTGTGCGCAGGTATGAGGATCGACCGGGAGCAGCTCAACGGCAGCGCGCCCATGCACCGAGCACCGAGACTCGCCAGCCCGGGTGAGTAATAGGCCAGTTTTTTTTTTTGTATTTATTTATTTCATGTTCTTTTTATTTTTGAAGTGCCAGTGGGGTATGATTTGGGTGACGGACGGAGGTGAAGTTGGTTGAGTAGTGGAGGTGAATATGTAGTTTATTTTCTTCGAGTCGCGGTTAGATACGTTATCGCGACGATGGCGATTGCGCAGCGAGTCCGTACAGTCAGTTCTTTAGTTGCCAGGTGCTCGATATTATTTATGATTCCCTCGAGTAATTTATATTTTATACTCTTTTGTGTAATATTTAAAAATTTTGTCTTCGGCGTGGCATAATTTTCTCTCGTTCACGTCTCGTCGGAAAAATACTGTGCATATAAACGTTAAAGATCAGGCCACGTGTACCCGCTTCTCGAACACATGTGTATTAGCTTAAATAAATGTTCACCATGACACATTTTTTTTAATTTACATATTATTATTTAAAAATTAGTAATTTTAATTATTTACTTTTTAATAGACGACTTTACGTGAATGTATAACATTTATTCATTTTTTTGGCTCTTCCTTATAAGCACGCAAATTCACGTGTTTTACGTGATCTTTGTACCTTAAAGAAAAGAAAAACTAACCCGGTAAAAATTCACGTTTGACCATCTAAACGGAAAAAGAAGCGAGGAAACAATTTTTAGCGTTAATTGCTTTCGACTGCGCCTCGTTGTTGTACACTCGCGAGTCCAATTAGAAGCCGGCGGGTTGCGGCGAAATCCGTAATGCACTGCAACGCGTGCATAAAAAGGGAAACGCCACCTTGCAAGCTCGAGAGCCCCGCGCGCGAGTGCACTTGCACCGGGGGAAACGCCGAAAGCACGCGACGCGCGCTCCAGTAGAAACCGCCCGGCTGCGGTCAGACGGGACCCGTCGAAATCTCCATAAATTCGAGTCGAGCTCACCTGCAGCCGCGATCGATCTGTCTCACCTCTTCACGCGAACTCGTAAAAGAGAATAGAGCTTTCTTTTGAGAAATTATTTTTTTAAATTTGTCGAATAATCTATTTAAAAATTTGAAATTTTAATCTCGTAATTTTGTAGGGTTGTCTGAAGGTATTATTTTGAAGCAGTGGATTTAACGATTTCTGTTTTATAGTCTCGTTTAATTTGAAAGAGTGAAGAACCACTTGATTTTATTGAAAACTGAGCCGGACGAGCTGCAAGTGGTTCAATTTCGCCTGAAACAGAGTGATTTTTCGTTCACGGAGAGAAAAGGTCTATTAAAAATTGCAGCAGTAAATTCTATTCTTCTCCCAGACTAACATTATTAGAAAAATCGCAACAGTTTCTTGTAGAATTTACTAAGATTAAATTTCAAAAGATGCTATTGTAATTTTATAAAAAAAACTATTGCAATTTTCCAAATTTTAATATCAGTGTATAAGATTATTAACATTTACCATTGCAATTTTTAGTAGAGCGTTTTTTTTTTCGTGTTCGAATGTCGTAGTTTTTTATTGTTTTTTGAATTTGCTGATTTTTCATACTATAAGAGTCCCTTTATAAAAAAAAATCACGACCTTTCCTACGTAGTTAGTATTTCTCGTGCTGTAATTGGATGAGTGATAGCTGTTATTTAGTTTTATTATTATTAATGTTTATTAAGCGCGCGTCTGATCTAGTGATGTTAAAAAGTAAAAAAAACTCCCTTAATTCGAGTAAAAATCGAGACACTCTTTCTTGCTTTGCCTGTTAAGGTCTCTGAAATTTTCCCTTTTTTTCACATTTAGCAAGCACTCTAAAAATTACGAAACTTCCATCAATTTCCCCCGGTTATAAATGAATTTCCTCTTCTTCCCTTTTATCGCTAAGCGCCGTTTTTTGTCATCGCGACGTAAAAATAACATTTAAGAAGAAAGCGCGCCGCGGAAAATGCCAATTAGTCTTCCTAAGAAAGAAAAAGAAGAAAGATCGATTGTTTGCCAATCAGGTGGCAGCGAAGAGGCGACGGAGGTGGCGAGGATCCCGTCCAGCCTGAGCGTGGCCGCGGTGGACGTGGTGGTGGCTTGCCGGCAGGCCGCCTCGCCCTCGCACTCGGTCCTGACGCTGACCCCCGGCCGGACCCGCAACATCGACCAGGACATGGAGGCGCTCCGGCTCAGCCGCCAGGACAACCCCTTCCTGCAGGCGAGTACTCGTACCCGTCCGCCCACGCGCTCCCTGAAACTCGTTAGCGCCGGCGGCGCGCCCCCGCGTCCCGAAGCCACCCGGGGGGAGGGACGGGGGGTCCCCACTCGACTACCGGCTGACGCGATAAAAATCTTTTTCTTTCCTCGCTGAGGGATGTGCCTCCCTCACTCTCTCTCTCTCACGAAGCACGCTTTAATTGGGTCGGAGAATCCATTTCCGCGGTTTATCGTGGCTGCGCGCCGTCCCGGGGCGGAGATGAAAGCCGTTGATGGACGACGTTATTAAAAAAAGTTATTGAATTTTTGCCCAGCGGAAAATGCGGAAAATGTCGTGATATCGTTTTTTTCGAATTTTTTCTCCTTCTTTGAAGCTTTAATGAAAGGTTTTGTTTCATTCAGCGTGGGAACTGGGCCGGGCGAGATAAGGCTACATTGCCATCTCGACTTTGTAATAGTATCAAATTTCTATGCTGGAAATTAAATGCTATCAAAAGAGTAGAACTTAACTTACACTATTATTTGGTATGAAAAGCCTTTCATTAAAAATGTAATAAAATGGTTTTATTCATTAAAAGAATTTTTTAAATAAAGCTCCAGTTTCTGCGCTCTATTATTTTATACGAGTAAGTAGAAACAGACGAGTATTGTAAGACATCCGCATTTACCTATAAAATGTTCGAAACCTTTTTTTCAATTCACGGTTGAATATTTTTATTTTTAATGATTTTTTTGACGTCACTTGCAATTAAATGCATCAAATAACGAAATAATAAATATTTAATGTTATCTTTAATTGAAAATAGAAGTGTTGCATTATTTGTGAATCAAGTATTTGATGAATCTATTGAATCTATTTACGTGACATGTTCAGTTAAAATCTACAATCTCAAATCTTTATATTTTATACATATTATTACATATTATTACAAAGATATAAATATAGATAAGACCGTTTCTATAGTTGCAAGTTCATTCTACATAATTTTATACCTATACATATTTCAATTTCTCACTTTCGCTACAATAAAAAAATAAAATTAACTTTACAAATTAGACTATCAGAATCTCCTGCATAAAATCATCGCGAAACAAATCCCCGGCAAACATCGACTCGCATTATGCCGGCAAATAAATAAATATTCATCGCGTCATTAAAGCGTTCAAACGGCCGTAAATATGAATTATTAACAATCACGTCCGCTCGCGTCCAGCGAGTCGGAAGAATTAGATTTAACCCGCAAATAAGAGGAGATATCCGAGCGCGCAGCCAGTTCTGGATGCTCCCCCGTGGCCTTCCCCCCCTTCTTTATCGTTATTGTCAGCCTTCGGTCGAGCCGCCGGCGGCCGGTTTAATCGGCTAATGCGGGGCGCGCCGCGGCCTTGAAGGGCTTCGATCGGCCGGCCGCGAAATTTGCTTAGCCCTTTAATCGAATCGGCCGAGAACACCGGCGAGTTCGCGTGCACTTCCGTAAGGCTTGGGTGTAATGCTCGCGTGCGCGATGACTCCGGTTCGCAGGTGCTGGCCAGCAAGGAGAACCTCGTGGAGACCATCGAGGAGTCCGAGTCCGACGACGCTATTCTCATGTCGCAGGTGGGCGTTCACTTATTCATTTTATTGAATTTTTTATTTTCATTCGTGAGATGTATTTGGACGATGTCTTTTTTGCGGGGTGGAATTAGGATTGGTCGTAATGTATAATAGTGGTAGGATTGTTTCGGTGAATAATCGATCGGTGAATGATGATAATCTGGCTGATTTATCTTTAGTTACTGTAGTATGAAT
>JAXIUT010028196.1:0-15730 GCA_035586675.1 Eurytoma californica | reverse complement strand
GTTATGACTCCATATGGGTATTAATTTATAGAAAATGTTATATAATATTAATATCAAACATTAAAATAATTTTTAATACAATACTTCTTTTTGCAGGTTAAAAAGTGAAAAAAATAGCTATAGGTCCCATAGCCCCTTAAAGGGGGTGTTTGGGATGTCGCACGAAAAAAATTTAATTCTTTTATATGCGTCTCGTAGAATAATTGACGCGTATTTTTTCAATTTCACTTTTATCAAACAAAGGTATAACTTGTTAAAACAAAATAACTATCTATAGTAGGGGAAAGCGGGGCATAGCGGGCCATAGGGCAATGTGAACTATATATAATTTTTTAATATAGTAATATTGCAATGAAATAATGATAATCTTTCAAAATGCTTTAATTTGAATGAAACTGATTAATAAATGTTTTTCGCAGCATATGCAACATATTTAATGGGGTGGCCCACTTTGCCCCGAAAGTTCACATTGCCCCATTGTCCGCTATGTCCCTCTTTCCCCTATGTAAAATTTTAACAGCACTCAAATTTTCTAAATAACTCTTAATCTTTGTTAATAATCATTAAATTAATAAAAGAAAAATATGTGCTGATTATTTTTGAGTCTTCTAGCAGACGGGCAAAATGGAATTTTTCATGTGGGACACTAATTTTTAAGTCAGCGAAGTGTGTAATACAAGTAATAATAATGCGTAGTAACAATTCTAAATCAGTTAAATAATAACAATAACCTCTACTTGCAATATTTTTTGTATTCGTAACAAAATTATATATATTTGAATAAATTAATGTTTTCAAATTAACTTATTCAATTTTCAAATTCAAATTCAAAAATCACTTGAAAACGTAAAGTAATGTTTCTAATTTTCATATTGATATCAAATATTGCTCTATAAATATATATTTTGTAGTATAAAATAAGAATCTAAATTAATATTGTCATCATTTATATATAGGAAAAAATTTCTGAATCTTCGAATTTTAAATTTATTAAAAAATTAACATAAATGAGTATCATTTATGTATGTTAATAATATAACATTTTTAATAAAACTAAGACTTTTTGCATTATTTTCCATATAACTATTTTAGGAAATTCTAAGAAAAAAAATGATTCGCTATTTTCATTAATAATGCTGCATAGATAAAACATTCGATTTATTTATTTTAAAAATATTTTCATGAGAATTTGTTATATATTTATTTTATGAAACATTTCTTAGTATATCTTTATTTTATTTACCTCGTTTTCTCTCGTATTTAATTTAGAATTAAAACGTCCATCAGAAGGAAATGAAGCTGTCATGACTCGAGAAATGTGTTACGTTTGCAATAATCATTTAAGAATAATGTTCTCATTAAGCATAAACGACCTGTTTATTTAAATATTATTTTATGAAGGACATAGCATAGGTTTTATAGACAAAATTAGAATCAAATAGATTATGTCTTTAAATCATTATGAAGTCATCTGCAAACAAAAAATTAAACAAAAATAATTGACGTACAACAAATATTATCACGTAGACTAAATTTCTTGCGATCAAGCATTCGCTCATTAAATATTTTAAACTGGTTAAAATTTGCACATGATTTATATGTAAGCAAACATAGCATTTCCCTCGCGTACCTTTTCACCAATAACGATAAATAAACATAAAACTGCCTCTGTCGTCGTAAATACCCTGATCTCCTCGGTAACTCAAGCGCCACATCCCGTAATATCCATCCCAGTCATTTGCCATTGACCGTCGCTACTGAAACAAATGGGCCTTTAACGAATCCAGATTGTGACCGATAGCCTTGAATTTCTCACGCGGAGTAAGATGTATGTAGGTATGTAGCGGGATACCTCGTCACTGCGATCCCCGCACCGGCATCTTCATCCGGAACTCCGGGGAATCCCCGGATTCTGTTTATCGTCCTCCCGTGAAAACTTGAGCGGGTCCCACTTAATTATCGCCTGACTGCAAGCCCGCCGGCGGCTCCTTATCTTATTTGCGCAGGGGATCGCAACACCTGCGCCCTCAGCTCCGCGCGGAAGCTCCGCTTAACGCGACTATCCCACGAATTTTGCCGTTTGGGGCGAAAAATTAATAAATGACGGGGATTAAATTTTTTTCATCACCTACAAGATAAAGTGTAGGCGGGTGTTCCTTTCAAGGAAACGAATTAACAAATTATTAAATCATGTAATTAAAATTCGACAAAATATTTTTAAGTACTTCTTATCTATACAATTAAATAATTTAAAAAATAACTTATTATTTATTATTTTAAATTTACTTACTAGCCAGTACACGTTCATAAAAGACTAAAACAATTTATTTTATTCTTTCGAAAAATTGTTTTACAATTAAATAATCATTTAGTAATATTATGATTTACTTTAAAAAATATTTAAAAAAATATATTTATTATATATGGAACAGTCACTTAGATTAATTTACATAATAATAAAAAAAATGCATTTAGTTTGTTGTACTTTTAAATATCAAAGGATTAGTCATTACTCTAAAATGCATTTAAATTATATTGACCTTTTTAATTGTAAGACCTCTGCATTTGCTTTTTGGACACATTAGTTAACCTATTTTCAATATCATTTAAAAAAATTTCTCTAATTTACATGGAAAGCTTCAATTGTGCTGAAATACGTTAATTGCAGATTAATTACTGGGCATTTGAATGCGACTCAATAATTAAAACCTCATTTGCTTGATGCATTGACGATGATCATTTTTGGTAATCGCTAGTAAATCATAATAATTATTGTTCACAGATAAATATAATTGCACTCATTTTACACTTGCAATGTAATTATATTTAACGTAAACGAAACTTTTTGATTACTTTTTATAAATAATATGAATGCTTTATGAATAGTTCAATTAATTATAATAATTCAATTATTTTACGAATTAAAAGTAATATAAAATATATACATTAAAATAGATTAACATTAACATAATATGTTATATCTGAAATAAATCGTGGACATTTTACCATAATCTTAAAGCAAATTAATTAAAGTTAAATGCGACTACAGATTTTGAATAATGTGTTGCTTATACAGACTATTTAAATACAAAAGTAATAATGCATGCCTTTACTTATGTTACTATTAGTATTTTATTTATAAAAAAATCGGAATAAGCAGAGCACTTGAGCGATTCGAGTCGTTAACAAATAGTTTTCAAATAATTATTCAAGGCACTCGGCCCCGGCACCGAAGAAGCGAGCAATCGAGTAAACAACCGACAACAATGCGCTGGGGGTAATCCTTTCCCCGGCGCTTTCTACAGCAAACATGGCAATAAGGACTGAAACGAGTTTCTCCCGGGGAGTAGCGCTCCGAGCATTGTGCTCGCCGATGAAAGAGCGCTCCCGTAATTTGAAAAACAATTTTGCTCAATTGCGCCGCGTTCGAAGGGTGCCGGGCGCGGGGGGAGGGATCGAGAAAAGCGGTAATCCGTCGGCCCTCCGCGAAAAAATCCGCCCGCTCTCGAGGAATCGATATAGCGACGCGCGCGCGCCTCTTATCGCGGCCAAGATTATGGAATCGCGCGCGGGCCTGAAAAACGCCGGCGACCCACTTCTGTCCGACGCGTCGTTCGATTTTTCGCTCCTCCACCGAGTACTCAAACCCATGTGCACGTATATAGTGAGTACCTTCCTCTTACGCCTCCCCCGCGCCGGTAGCGATCCCCGCAGCTTTGCCGCGAGAGAACGAGATCGCTTTCACCTTTGAAAATGTCCGTGCGGTTTTCTATAGAGAAATATACGTTGAATCCTTGTGGAAATCTTCGTTTTCTTAAGAAAAGGAACTGCTGGATATAAGAACTACTGCGAAAACTACTGCAAATTAGTAAAACTATTGATTCTAATAATAGTAAATTTAAAATACTGACGACATTTGGAAGTATTTTTAAGTAGTTCACCTACAGTTGCTAGTCATTAGTTAGTAAATTTATTATTGTAGTTGTTCTTCAGTAGTTTACCAGTAATTGTGTAAAAAGTTACTTCAGTAGTTTATTTTTGTAAGTACATGGGTTTCAAAACTGAAATCAGTCCCAAAACATTACGTGGTTTTCAACACAGATTTTCACTGATTTCCACGTTTATTTTTTAATGGATGTGATGATGGGTAGATCAGGTGAATTTAAACACTGGTTTCTACAGTGATTTTCGGACGCATATGGATTAATAATGGTAAAATCACGTAGATAGGGCTTCACGAGGCTTAGACCAAGACCAATGTATTTAAATGGAGTCTTGGTCTTGCCTACAAGACCAAGATTCCATTTAAATACATTGGTCTTGGTCTAAGCCTCGTGAAGCTCTACACGTAGATTTCAACAAAGATTTCCACAATAATTTCTACTTTTCTACCTTGATTTTCGACAAGTGGATCATGAAAAGATCATATGAATTTCGACTTATCCATCCGAAAATCCAGGTAAAAATAAACGTAAACATCTACGTTGAAATTCACTCGATATTTATCACTCAAGAATATTGATTATTTCAAATTTTAAATTGAATCAGTACATTTCGTATATTTAGTCATTGATCAATCAAGTTACCTATTAAAGTGCTTCTCAACATCCTGCTCTCATTTTTTCAAAGTAAATACATGCGCACCCGAAAATCAACGTTGAAATTAGTCCAGAAATCCACGCGATGTACCCATCATCAACGCTCGTTCGAAAATCAACAACATCTTCAACAGAGTGGGAAAAAAAAGCAAGCACTGTGCTAACGTTCACCGGCAGTTTCGCGGAAAGCACGAGTACGGTATCGAGAAAATTTACGATCGCGGACTTTTCTCCTCTGCCGCTCTATAAATAGAGCCCGGCTCCCCGGCGCGTGCACTCTTCTTCCCTTATCGTTCCATCGCCTGTGTGTCGCGCGCGCGCGTTGCGTCACTCGGGTAAATCATTTCAATATCAGCGGTCTAATTATTGCCACCGCTCAATCTCGTTTCCTCGTTCATTTGTCTCCCGCCTCCCCGGCGCGCGCGGCTATATTTAGCGTCGGCGAGTGCGCCGCTCCCTTGCAGCCGCGCATGCGGAAGGTATATACACGCCACGCTGCAGCGCCGCGAAATCGCTTTGATTTAGCGATGGATTTCGTATATAGGCGGCTATACGGCGTCGGGAACGCTGTGCTGGCCGGACGATAGTTTTCCACGCCGGTTGCTATGGCTTTCTGAGGGCTTACTTCTATCGGCTTCTTGGATAAGCGATCGCTTTAGTAGGCGAGAACAAGTTATTATAACTTTTGCAGAAATTTACAGGAATGTATTGGAAAATAAGATGCTTGGTGTTTAATTTTTCTGTAAATTTTGTTTAAATAGTTACGACCATTTTCGGGATGATTACAAGGGGTAGAATTCCTAATGCAACGAAAAAACTAAACACTAAAAAATACTAAAAAAACACTAAACTACTTTTCTTCTTCCTAAAAGCTTTGTAATGGTGATGAAAAAGTTTTTAGTTAACACGATAGTAGTTTATTCTGAGTAATTGGAGGTAGAAATGTATTGTGTGTATACTCCGTGTAGGTAGGTACCTATTGCCCGATTTTTATTCGGTTTAGGACTCGGTGTTCAAAATGTATAACATGTTTTTTAAACTAAATTAATTATTATCTTTATACTTTCATTTATTTTGATTTTTCATTTTCATTTTCATTTATTTTGATTTTATTTTTATTTTCATTTATTTTCATTTTTCATTTATATTTTCATTTATTTCGATTTTTCATTTTTATTTTTTTACCTACAATGTATTTATTTCAATCATTTTTGAGAAAATAACATTCTTGAACGATAATTCAAAAATAATGATATCCTTTCAAAACACGACATGTAATTTTTACTTCATTTTAATTCTCTCAAATAAAAGCAAATTATTACAATATTTTTTACTATTACGCGTAACTGCTGCCTAATAGCAGCTTTTTCCCTCAGTGTGCACGGAATTACAATGTGTTTGCTCGGAGTTACAGGGGTGTTATTGTATTGTAAGCATGAAATGAGAATCGATTGCTAAGCCACGTCTAATACTCCTATTTGATTTGAAAATGAAAGCAGTGAGATTAAAGTGATTTATTTTATATGCAGAATAATCGAATAAATAACTTCGAATTTGAATTAACAATGTGCATGAGTCTGCTCTTTTTCGAGGCAGCTTTTCACTGAGAAAAAAGGCGATATTAACGGTTATTATACGGCATATGCAATTTTGGTAACGTGTACTATGGTCTTAGCAAACTGAAACAATTTTGCTTTAACAGTTACTTTTTAAACATAAATTAGCTTATTTTATTGTCCCTAATATTTATCTGATAATAGAATCGTAAATGAATAATAATAATTCCTATTTATGTGGAGTAAATTATAGTATATGAAGGGTCCAGGGAAAAAAGGTAGAAACTCGATCTTTTTCATTTTGTCAAAAAAAGTGGTTTTATATATTTTGAGATGTGCTGAATGTGTCTGTCTAGGTTTTATTGCGATAAAAAGTTTTTTTAGTTGCTTTTTTTAGATGTGAAAAAATGACACCCAAGTTAGTTAGTTAGTTTTGTAGTTTGAGTTTCTCGAAAATTTCAATTGCGAGTTTCCCTGGACCCTTCATATAGTTCCCAAAAGTTGCACCTTAAAGGATACTTCAAATTGTTGTAGAGACTTTATCAGGCTTGATACAACACTCATACTTTCATCCAAATCTTTTTTAATTCATTAATTAGTATTCGTAGATTCAATTCTAAATTTAGCAATAAGTCTCGACTCATTAACTATTTTTTCTTTAAATACAGTATAAAAGCGAGTTTATCAAACTTTGTACTATTTAAGTCCTCGCGTTTTTTTCTTTCGGTAAACCGGCAGCTGGCTATTATTATTTTATGGAGGGACTTGCAAATTTTATGTAATGTATGAATACAGCGGGAAGTTCTGGCAGAACAATAAAGTTGAATTGCTCGTTAATTCTATTTTAAGGGCAGCCAAAGGGAGGGCTATTTGATGAACCCTATAAGATATATGAAAATTATTATTCAAATATTTTTCCACTGTAAAAAAGACTGACGCGGCATTTTTTCCGGGTGTCTGTTTATCTGATCTATATTCTTTATTAATCATTTTAACGACAATAACCGCAAGAAGACTATTAGCATAATTGGAAGTCAAATTTAAAGTCATAGTCTTTATATTGCAAATTAAACAAAACAGATTTATTATTTTATATTGTGTTTTATTTTTTAACTTCTACTTTTACATTGAAGATACGCAGGTTTAACAAGAATTTAACTAATACATTTTTACTGTTTATCCAGTTATCGTTTAAAATATGCGTTTCAATTATTATTCATTAATAATAGAATATTATATTAATGCTTTAATCGCCCATTTTATGTATAAGTAGCATTTGAAAAAAGTAATTATCTCCTGCTTTCAGTAAAATACTAGTAGTAGCCTGTAAAAGAAATTTTGAGGAAGTGACGGAAGTTCTGATAGGGCTATTAAAGAGTTATTATTAATAATAAAATTCCTTAGCACGTACTTTTCTCAAACATGTTTTAATACTCCATTATATTAATTTTCAATTTAAAAACAGTACAAAATTTATGAATCACGCTTTAATACTTTAATTAAGATTTTTATTTTATGATATTAATAATAATCTATAATTTAAAATTACAATCTGTAACTTATTCTCGATGTACCCCTACATTTTTATCATCTTCATTTAACATATAATTACACACAAATCAGTAAAAGGAACTTTAAAAAAAAAAAATTGAAATCTGCAGCAACGATGCTGGAGCCTCGCGCAGCAGCGGCGGTGGGCCAGTCGGGCCTGATGTCCCTGTACGACGCGATGTTCGCGCAGTACGGCGTGAAGCTGGCCCAGGTGCTGGTGACGAAGCCGGACTTCCTGAACGAGGAGACGCGCAAGAACCTGTTCAGCACGCTGAGCGAGCTGATCAGCCTGAACGTCGTGCCGATCATCAACACGAACGACGCCGTGTCGCCGCCGCCCCAGGCGGACGAGGAGGTGGCGGGCGGCGGCGGCCGCCGCGGCATCTCCATCAAGGACAACGACTCCCTGGCGGCGATGCTGGCCGCCGAGGTCCAGGCGGACCTGCTCATCCTGATGAGCGACGTCGACGGCATCTACAACCTGCCGCCCTGGCAGGACGGCGCCAAGCTCTTGCACACCTTCAGCTCGGACCAGCGGGGCTTGATTACCTTCGGCGAGAAGTCCAAGGTGGGCACCGGCGGCATGGACTCCAAGGTCAACGCCGCGCTGTGGGCGCTCGACCGCGGCGTCTCCGTTGTCATCTGCAATGGGCATCAGGAGAGGGCGATCGAGAGCATCGTGGGCGGCAGGAAGCTGGGTACCTTCTTTACAGAGTCCGCTAGCAACTCGGCACCGGTTGAGGTCATGGCTGAAAATGGTACGTATTTATTGCCATTTTTTTTTAGATTTTGAATAGTCGAGGACCTTCGGACATTACTATTTCTTTTGAGACAGAATTATTTATTAAATGAACGGTGCATAAAAAAATGATAAAAATAAATAGTAAATTATACGCTTAAGGAGTGAACTGGTGGTTTTTAAATAGGTCAAGAAGACTCAATAGTTGAAGGCTTACTATTTTTTATGGTACATTTGATTTTCACTTAAAGCTAGCAGTAACTTTTATCCACTTTACAGACCTCCGCAAAGAGAGTCAAATCATATTTTATTCTCTAAATCAGTTTGCTTTCTGTAAACACTTTTCACTCTTACCTATAAGTCTATATACTTACGTTATTTAAAGCACACACTTTTTACTTTTCTTGAACACATATAAATTGTCTATACATCAACAAGTTGAACTGTTGTCGAAAAAAGTGGACTTTTCTTAAATGATTAGAGGGAACAATTTTTTAAGCGCTAAAACTCGGGCAGCAAACTTCCTGTGGGTATAATCACCAATTGCATAAATACTTTATATTTTTGCTCACTGCAAAATCAAATTTTTAGACCGACAAATCGAGAAAATCGGGAATAGTGTCTCAAAAAGTTAATTTTAGTGTTCTAATAGGGGAAAGCGGGGCATAGCGGGTCATGGGGCATTGTGAACCTTCGGGGCATAGTGGGCCACCCAATTAAATATGTTGCATTTGGTGTGAAAAACATTTATTAACAAGTTTTATTGAAATTAAATTACAAACATTATATATAATAATAGAGCAATGTATTAATGATAATCTTTCAAAATGCTTTAATTTGAATGAAACTTGTTAATAAATGTTTTTCACGCCAAATACAACGTATTTAATGGGGTGGCCCACTATGCCCCGCAGGTTCATACTGCCCCATGGCCCGCTATGCCCCGCTCTCCCCTATTTAAAAAAAATCAGAGTACAAGTATATTTGTCAAATCTGTCATGGCTAAAAAAACATAAGCTTCTTCAACAAAATTTATAATTTTCACTACAATTTATTTTCGCTTGTTTATTGTTTCGTAAAAATCTTAATTAGCATAATTACATAAAATTTCTTTGCTCGCAAACTGCGCTCTAGAAATAAAATTACGAAAAAAAGCTCATTATTAAGCGCATCAACAGCCGCATTGAAACCCCTCAAGGGAATTTCGTGGGGCGGCATTTCCGTACGGTGATCAAAAACGCTGTCCTTAACGGCGCCTCAATCTTCTCTCACGAGAAGTGGAGGCAAAAAACCCGCCTCGCAGCTTCATTAACCAAAGGAAGCCGAGCACTTGGGCGCTCTTGCGCTAATTAAAAGCTTCCTACCCTGCAGCGCGCAAAAAATCGACCCTCCCTCGAAAAAAAAAAAAAAAAAAAAAAATAGAAAGACAACCCTTCCCCCGTTAACGTCACTGGCAAGTCGATACCGTTGTCGTTTGCTCATTACCGCCACCTTGGGTCCGCAGCTCGAGTGGGCAGCCGAGTGCTGCAGTCGCTGCAGCCGGATGAGCGGGCGGGGTGCATCAACACGCTGGCCGGTCTGCTGGAGTCGAGGCAGGGCGACATCCTCGACGCGAACGCCAAGGACCTGGACGAGGCGCGCAAGACCGGCCTGGCGAAGCCGCTGCTCTCGCGACTCTCGCTGACGTCGTCGAAGCTCAAGTCGCTGCGAGACGGCCTCCGGCAGATCGCCGACTCGTCGCTGACCAACGTCGGCCGTGTACTTCGTAGGACCAAGCTCGCCGATGGCCTCGAGCTCAAGCAGGTCACCGTGCCCATTGGAGTTCTACTGGTCATCTTCGAATCTAGGCCCGACAGCTTGCCACAGGTTAGACTAATTTTATAATTATTTCCTTAAGTTTCTTACGTGGAGATGAAGATTTTTTTATGAATTAGTTACACTTTTATTTTGTTATTTAATCCAATTTTATAAGAAAAGTGATTAATTTCCTTACATTTTTTAATGCATTTATTATTACATATTCCATGAAAACAATATTTATTATTGTATAGAATTTATTTAAGAAGAAAATCTTATAAATTTTCAATAAATATGGGTCATAAAATCGTTTTCTTTTTTTGTTTTTTCATAAAAGTATAGAATAATAATAACACTGGCAGGTAATGGGTTAAGAAATATTTTGGTAGAAGTAATAATTCTTTGTAGTAAAAATTGTAGTGTATGGTAATCAACAATAGACCTGTTGCAAAATCATTTTAAATAAGTGATAACAATTCTGATATTACTTATATTGCTTTGACTTATAAATAATTAGCATTATTAGTTTCTAAGTTTCTGTGATATCAATTGTATAAGTGCAATATTTTGTGTAAGATTGTATTTTTTAGGTAAGATTTTCAAAAATTTGTATTAAATATACAAAAAACTATTTCATTTAAATTATGATCAATTTACGTACTTTCAATACGTTCAATTATTTAAAACCTAATTTTTTTGCTTAAAATTGATTGAATATGAATTGCAGGGTATGTAATCTTTGCATTATAATTCTCTGCCAACTATAAACTAGCGCGCACAAAGATTATTTTGATAGCTTTACAAAACAACTATTAAACAACATTTACTTTGCGCCAAAGACAAAACAAGTACCAATCTATGTTTATCACAATTTTGCAATTATCTTTGTGCATTTCTTATTAAAAAAATAGAAAATGCGACATTTTAAACTAACTATTGTAAATAACGTAAAATATTTACAACAATTAATTACATAAAGTTTTGTAGGTAAAGCATTTTTTCCTCGAGATTTATTTAAGATTTAAAAAAAAATCTCTGTTACTTTTTTTCATTTATAGAACCTACGGTAGCTACATTACCTAATAAAAATTGTTTTCAATAAACACATAAATAAAGTAATCAACATCTCACGATCGAATTCGTCCCGAGACGAATGAATTGCCTCGTAAAAGAAGCGCTAAATTAACTAGAACACATTGGGGTAGGTCGCAGCTCTGGCGATGTCGAGCGCGAACGGCCTGCTTCTGAAGGGCGGCAAGGAGGCGGCGCACAGCAACCGCTGCCTGATGGACCTGGTGAAGGAGGCCCTGAGCTCGGTGGGCGCGGCCAGCGCGATATCCCTGGTCTCGACCCGCGAGGAGATCGGCGACCTCCTCTCCATGGAGCAGCACATCGACCTGATCATCCCGCGCGGCAGCTCCGACCTCGTGCGCAGCATCCAGGCCCAGTCCAAGCACATACCCGTCCTGGGCCACGCGGAGGGCATCTGCCACGTGTACGTGGACCGGGAGGCCGACCTGCAGAAGACCCTGCGCATCGTGCGCGACTCCAAGTGCGACTATCCCGCGGCCTGCAACGCCATGGAGACTCTCCTGCTGCACGAGAGCCACATGAGCAACGGCTTCTTCACGGAGATCTGCAGCATGCTGCAGAAGGAGGGGGTGAGTGGCGATTTGGGTTGTATTTTCTTTTCTTTTTTAACTGGAGCTTGTCTTGCGGTGCGCGACGTGGAGAAAACTAAGCGTGACGTAAAATACGCGAGCCCGGGAGAACAATTGATAAGAGGGCACTGACGAATAAATGCGTTATCGACAGCGCGGTAATAGCCTGAAATAAACATGCATTATTGGAGAGATATACAAGTTCACGCCTCGGCCGGGTACTGATAGCTTTTGAAAAGTTTTCAATTTCTTTTTGGCTGCCGTTTAAATGATTTGTAATTTTCTGTTTTTATTCTCTAGAATTATTTAAATAATTCTTTTATATTTAATTTAAAAATTTACTCTCTTAATCTTATTCTCAAAATGTGGAAGAGTGAAAAACCACTCGATGAGAGTGATAACTCAGCCAACCGAGCTTCGAGTGGCTAAGTTTTTTCTGAAAAAGAGTGATTTTTTGTATTCTTCACTTTCTGCATTATGGGAGACAATGAGAAATTAGTTGAAAATGTGTCTTATTCAATATAAGAACGTCTTTCTAAATTAATTACAACATTTTCAGATTTGCACGGTATAATTGTAAAATTTTGTTAACTTATGAATCAAACTTTTTTATGTAAATTCAGAAGGAAAAATTAATATTTCATAATAATATCTGTGACTTCCGAGATAAACGAATAACCAATGAAGGATCCTTTTTCCTTTGACACTGGCTTCAGAATAGGTAAAAAAGTTATCAAAGAAAATACCAGCTAAGTACAAAATATTATAAGTACAAATGCTTCCGACAAAAGGATATATAAATGTTATTATTTCTGGTATAAAAAGTATCTGTAGTCTCGGTGAAAAGGTACTTTTTCGTTCTTTGTTCTCTATAAAAGGGCACAAAAAAGTAGAAACTTAAATTTCTTGAAAATATGACAGATCCAGTTAGATATGTAGGTATTTAAATCGGATATTAATATTATTGTTGAGCTTTGTAAATTTTCATTGAATTTGTGAAAAAAACTAACATAACTTTGGCTTAAAGGAAAGGACTGACGTATTCACTTACAGAATAGTTTTCAGATAATTTTTAGCAACTTCTTTTCGCACATAATAATCATCGCACACTAATATCGTAATTAAAAAATTATTATCCCTAATGGGCAAATTTTGAACAAAATTTATTTTTGAATAAAAATTAAATTTTTCCTTAAAAAAGTATTGAGATATAAACGGATTCTTGACTACATTTTCATAGTTTAAAATTCTGGCATACTTGTGTTGTTGTCTTAAAAAATGACTTAAAATCTCGAGAGAGATAAAATTGCAAGATAAATATTTGATAAAATCTCGTAGAAGCCCTAATCTCGTACAAAAATTTCGGCGAAACAATTCGGCCTTCAAGGAGCGAACGTATTCAGGTCTAATCGCGGTCGCCTCGAGTAAAATTCCACCGCGCGCGCAAAACCCTCCGCGCGGCTTCGGGCTTGGGAAATTCCGGCTGGGCGAGTGCGCATAACTGACGGCTGCGGCGATTCCCTGCCATTCCAGGTTAAGATAAACGCGGGCCCGAAGCTGAGCAAGCTGCTGACCTTCGGCCCGCCGGCGGCCAAGAGCATGAAGATCGAGTACGGGGCGCTCGAGTGCACCGTCGAGGTCGTGTCGAGCCTCGAGGACGCGGTCGGCCACATCCACAAGTACGGCAGCAGCCACACCGACGCCATCATCACCGAGGACCAGAGGAGCGCGACGTACTTCCAGCGCGAGGTCGACAGCGCCTGCGTCTTCCACAACGCCAGCACCAGGTTCGCCGACGGCTACAGATTCGGCCTTGGCGCTGAGGTCAGTATTGTTTGCAGTTCTTCTTTTAGTGACTGCATTTTAACTTTCTTTTTTTATGAATTTACGGACTTTTGCCCTTCTCAATTATTCTGTACAAATAGAATATTACCATTCATTTTTTTAACAACTGCGTTTTAAGTGGAGAGGACTCGAATGATCGTTACGAACCAAAGTTGAAATTAATAACTTTATTCTGCCAACGTTTCGGTATTTTTATATAATACCTTCATCAGGGCTTTGAATAGATTAATTTTTAGCTTATGGCTCGTCGATACATTTGTTGTCAATAATATGCGGTGCGAGCACCTTGTCAAGCGGATCTGACCACTCTACGGTGTCGAGTCTCATTATTGAGTATAAAGAAAATAGTGTATTTTAATATTACAGATAAACATGAAAAAATTATTTAAGCCAATATTATAAATACTTCAATGTCAAACTAAATCTTAATTCCGATGGCAAAGGAGGTCTTCTACTTCTTTTGATTAACCTTTCTCGAACAAGGTCATACACATACATAAATTCCTGCACATTCATTCTAGTAAATTTTATGAACTGTTCTTCGTCATTAAGTTCGAAATACTGAAATACTCTTTCATAACCACCATATCCAGTTAAATAATTCTGTCGAATGAGTGGTTTGCTCCACCATCTTCTGAACTTTATCCTTCTCTGTACAAGAAATTCAACTAATTCCATAAAGTGAAGACCTAATACAGCTAATTGCATTTGTACTTCTTCATAATTTATCTCATTCTCCATTACTACTTATAAAAACTGGAGTGATTGATGGCCAGTGAACACTTAAAATTTTAAAACTAAAAACAATTATATTTGTCACAAAAATTTGTTTCAAATAAGTAATTAAAACAATTTTATTTTTTCTTTTTACCTACCTGGCAATTTTGAGATGAGATGTATTCGGAGCTGCAGTTTCTGTGTAAGACAAAGTGATTTTTTTTCAGCTGGTAGCACTGACTATCGATAAGCTGTGCTCCGATACCTCGCACGCTCGCGCTGCACGCCGCCGCACGCCGTCCGGATTCGTCCGGAAGCGTATGGACATATGTGGCCAGGGCCTATGGCTACAACACAAGCTCCGATTACTGTTTAAAGTGCTACGAACCTTTACCAGTATGGAGAGACTGCGTAACCTGTTTTAAAGAATTCGCAAACAGACCTAGAAAACCAGTATTTACCCACGCCTTCGAGTGTCCCGAGGAAGCGCATGAAATTGCGCTACCCTACCAAGCCAGGTGCAGAAAGTGCATCGGACCACCCCCCGCTTTCTTTATTTCAGAACAGCCGTACCGCTGGGAGCCACCCCCACCTTACTACTAGCGCAGTAGCGCCAGTCTACCATAGGAGAGAAGGAGCGCCCACTGAGGCATCGCCTCGCCGCAACTGCCTCCGACCCATGGCAATCCACGCAGCATCTATACCACTTGGCCCCGCCCAACGCAGCCACGACCGCGCATATAAAAACGCGCCGCCGCCACTCCTGTACCACCACTTTCCGCACTCACCTCGCAGTAGCAATCCCAATTCTTATCACCATGGAAGCTTTCCGAAACAAGAATTACGCACACCGCAGCCACAAGGAGAGGTTACGATCCACGCCTCTCAGAACTTTCGCCAAGTTGCTAGCACTTTTAATAAAAGACTTTCTGCTGGCAGCAGAAATAGTGCCGCGTTCCCTACGCATCAGGGAGCGCCAGGAATTAGAGCAGCTCAAGAAATCTATCATCTGGTGGCAGAACGAGGCCCTTCCTGCCAAGGACCTGATAGAGTGCTGGGCCGCACCAGAGGCGTATCAAAGCCTCTGTGACCCAGGCACCAGATGGATCGCTGAGGATGTGCTCTGGCAGATGCCAGAATTAGCACACGAGAAGCTGCTCCAGGCGCACCGGACTCTGCGGGAGGCTCGCCCTACTGAAAAAAGTCAGGTGAGATCTCAGGTGAATTCTCAGGTGAGATCTCATTTAAAATCTCATGCCAAAACCT
>JAXIUT010028154.1:5258-15735 GCA_035586675.1 Eurytoma californica | reverse complement strand
ATCTGCTGCAATTTAAGTACTTTTCAGAAAATTGCAGCAGACTTACAGCAGAATTGAAATTTGTTTGCTACCAGGGTTGGCTCCTCGTTCAAACGCCGGCCAAATTCCCGAAAGGGGTAAGTTCGCACTAAAATTGTTCGTGGACGCATGTAACCGGGAATGTGTGCAGAGTTTGAGTTGACCACATCGTTGCGCCGAGATGCATATTCGTGAACGTCTCGTCCGGCCTTGTGGACTGCAGTCAACATCGAGAACCTGGGCATCACGTGGTGGTCATCGCCAGCTTACCTTCATCTCGTCCGGACCTGCGAGCGGCGAGCCGACATCGAGGTCCGAGACACCGCGTGGCAGTTACCACTGGGCGAGATTGGTGCATCCGGCAAGAAACGAGAAGTTAAGTAGCTTGTATCGCGAGTCGCGCGTCTTGCGCGAAACAGTGTATACGTTCGTCGAGCAAATGGAGAACGGGATCGGCGTTAAAAACGGTGAATGATTTTTCTGCGAGGCATAAAAATAAACGAAAAGAGCGAAAAACAGATTATTTTGACGAGGCGTGAAGTGCCATTTGACCGTAAAAGATTAACTTTGCTTTGTATGATTATTGGAATAAACCAGTGTGACTTTTTCTTCAATTTCGATCGTCGATTCATTGTCTCAATAACCCAACCTTACAAGTTAATACTGCATAGTGTAAAAAACTGCACAAAAGTTTGATATTGAATATCTTTTGTTTATTTTTTTTAACTCTTTAATTACTATATCATCAAGACCCGTCAATAATTGCGGTTTGTCCACATTTTTTTCTATACATGAAAGATTTCAATTAAGACAATTTTTGTAAAAAAATTATTTTCAGATTTTGTATTTGTTTTTTCAATTGTCTTAAATATTTTACTATTGCAATTTACTGTAAAAATAACTTAATAATCAAGGTTGTAACATGAGACGGAATGAATGTATTTTTCAATGTACGTTCGCTTCATTTGTGCAGTAAATCAAATAAGTCTTGACAAGAATGTATTCCACGAGTGGGTTATAATACTTAGTGTTTTTATACTGTATAGTTTTACTGCATTTCATGGATAATAGTATATAAACAAGCAGACGAAATTTTGAAGCTCTCATTTAAATTAATTATTTAAATATCCCTCTTATAAGTGTACATGGTCATTTTTTATAATTGTCATTATATTTGTCTTCTATTTAACAAAACAAATGTCCAGTGACATCTATTCGTCAATTAATTCTTTCAAAACAAAATAAAATTATAAAATAACGATTTTTCAAGCTTACTTGGCGAATAAATCATATTTTCAACAAACACGATTCTTTTTAAAGCTACATTTGTTTGTACAACTTATTTAAGAAAAAAATGTATTTCTATTGCGTATGGCACTTTAAAAATAATGAAAATCCTTGAACATCTCTTTATACTGTCCTCTTTGGATAAAATTATTTCACAATAAAGGGCATAACATTGTAGGGTATAAAAAAACACTTATCTAATAGTAGGTATGTTTAATATTGAACTTAATTTTGATCGATGGCCATTTGTTTTGAATGTTTTATTGAAAAACCTTACGGGAGTATATTCAGGGGTTTCCAAATTTTTAAGTAAGCCTGCATATAGAACTTCTAATTTATTGAAAATAAAGATGGCTCAGATTTCAGAACATCACATTTTCTCTCGCAGTCAGTCGCAGTCGAATAAATAAATTCTGTGATGAAATTGCACGTCAAATGGTATTAATGCGAGTGTTTGCCTCCATTATCAAGTATTATATCGATTTAGCTTTAGTAAGCAATCTTATATTTGTCCAGTATATCTCGTCCGATAAAAATTCAAGCAACTAAAGTACAAGCTTATATTTGTTTATTTACTCAGCCTGCGGTTATAGAACAGTCTTTTATTTTGCAATTATTCATGTTTATTTTGGCAGTAACCTCAAAACGATAATCTATCAATCTGTCAGTAATGTGTGCAGCACGCGTCTGCTGGGCAACATAAATAATTAATCGTACAGCTTTCTGAACCCATACAGTCAGTTGTTGAATAAATAAATTCCACGATGAAATTGCACGTGAAAAAGGTATCAAACACGAAATGTTTGCCTCAATTATCAAGTACTATATCGATTTAGCTTCGGCAAGCAATCTTCTATTTGTCCAATATAACCTCGTCCTCGTCAAAATTCAAGCAACAAAAGCTCACCGTCGCCGCGCCGCTGGAAATAAACAATTGAAGCCGACAGAAAGCTGAAACTCTCTGATATTTACAATGGAAATCGCGGACGAAGCTCCGTGGCACAAAGTAAGTACTCTCCCCCCCGCGAAATTCAGTTTGGCTCTCTTTCTCCCCGCGGGGGAAGCTCTCGGCGACTCTGCCGCACGAAAGTTGATCCTCTAACTGCGGAATGATAAAGAGGGAAAAACCAGGACGGGGGGGGGGGGGGCACGGAGATTCACCCGCGAGGCGAGGAAGAAGTGCCGAGGCGAAGACCGAGTCGGGCGCGCATATACATATCGCGACGCGAGCGCGAAAAGTTTTAATTGTCTTGTCGGTCTACCATCGGGCGTATGGACCTGCATAACCGTCCGCGGTAATTCACGGTGCGAGACAAAGCCCCTCGTCGCCGGCGAGTGAGTCTACCGGGGATGGGACGGGAAAAAAATGCGTCGCACGAATGAGGATGGGTTGAATAAAGAATCGAGCAAGTTTTCCGCTTGTAAGTGCTCTTCGTTATTGCGAAATCGTATAAAATTGTTCCGCGGGGAGGAGGGGTGTTATGAATTCATTTGGGCTCTCCGTGTAATGAAGTGTTGGCTCTGCTTCTCAAAAGTTTCTTTATTGTTCTCGCGACGGAAGTCCGGGATAACGCTTGGCCTGAAAAATATTTTCACTCTCGCGGTACCGTTATTTAATCAGCGAATTTCGGATTTTTATTTAAATCTTCATTTATTTTTAATACAATTTGAATAATATGATATTAATTTTGTATCGACGAGCCATAAATGAAAAGAATTCAATTTATAATTAAATTACAATTTATTTAAACTAGCACATTTCAGATTGTTCGTCAAAACTAGCACTTTTTGCATTAGTGTTGCAATAAAAACTAGAACACTAGTGTTACAGTAAAAACTAGAATAGTATATTTTTCAATGTTAAAAAGAAAAATAAACATAATTCATGGTTTTTCTCGAAAAATGGGTTTTATAAAATTCCAGTGAATAAAAAGCTTGTTTTACAAGATTTCCGCGGAAAACAGGTGTCGATTTTGCGAAAAAATGCTTTTTTTCATGCCAAAAAGTTCGAAAAACTCTTTTTTCTCTTCTATATTTTAGTCAACGGCATAAACTATTATAAAATATAGAAACTGTTACCTAAAAAGAAAAAATTTCAAAAACTGCTTCTCTTCATGGCAAAGGACAATGATAACGGATTGTAATTAAGTAGGATAATAGAAAATAACGTATAGAAGTCTTTATGGCTATTATTTAAAAGTTATAAAAATATAATAATAAAAATAAAAAATTAATCCAGTGAAATGAAAGGAAAATTGAGAAACAAAAGGGTAGAATTTGTTAAAATAAGTAGAAAAATCAATATTTCGTGCGGCATTCAATAGTAATAATTGTACTAAAAATGGTTTTCAATATTTTCATTCTGATGTAGAGATAAAATTCTATCCGGAACTCTAATTTGCATGTATTCTTTCCGTTTTTATCATTTTTATAGAATTTCTATTCATATTTAGCAAGGGCGTTTGCACCCTCCTTTAAATTGTGTTAGTTTTCGTTGTTAATAAGAACAAATATGATTATAAAAAAACTAGTCTTAAACTCGCTTAAATGAAACAAATAATTAATCTTTTTTCCCTTTCCCTTTCAACATCATTTACAAATAATCATTATTGTTAAATTAACCCAAATGTAAATATTTATTTATAAACGGGAATATATTCCTGTTGGAGAGTACAAAAATATCATACGAAATAGAAATTCCGCAAGAAAACGCAGCTTACAGTAGGCAATACAACAGAAGTAGCAACTAAGGCAAAAACTTGGCTATCATAAATAATATTAACAAAATTTTAACAAATTATTAAATTTCGACTTTTAAGTTAGGCTGCTACAGTATTTATTCCTTCGGTATCGCATTCTAGACTATTCCAGGCTCTCCTTAATCTAAACTTAATATTGCAAGTAAAATAATATGTATAAAATGCATTTATTTATTTATTCAAAGAATTAGGAGAAGAAGACCAGGCGCGAATTGAGGATATTACCGAGGCAAAAGGCGTGGAGCTACTGCCTGAATTAAGTCTCTCTCGTTCACGCGTCGATGGAACAGCTCGCACCGGAGCGACTGCTGCGTGCGCGTCACGTCAGCGTGCCAATTACGTATCCCCCCGCCTCCCCGCACCCGCGCAGATACGTCGCATCTGTGTCGGTCGGGGGCGCGCTCGTAATTTCCACGTATCTACGCGGCGCTACTCGATAAGGCACTATCGCTGCTCCGCGCGAGTCTCTTCTGCGTGTCGCGTCGACGGCGAATTGGGAATCCAAGCGCACCCTATACCGCCGGAGCGTACGCGCGAGATTGATGCTCGCCGACCATAAGTGCCGATAACACGTGCTTGTACGCCCCGGGATTATGTTCGGTGCGCGGCCGAAGAAGCCCGCGGTGCGCGCTCCGTTCGGAATCGCTTCGAGAGTTTGGCTGATCGCACCCGCACTGTTACTACTGAATGTCGATTTTAGGTGCGCTGCTGCAGGGTAATGGGGAACGAGATTTTACGCGTGTAATAAACTTTTGAAAGAATATTGCCGAAGTTATTTAAACTATTACTATGTGCGTTCGAGCTGAAACTGAGAGATCAAATGAAACATTTGCTAACTAATTTTAAATTGTTTAAAAGGGCATGTAGTCAAGATTTTTAATATGGTATTAATTTCAAAATAATTCAAGCTTTGGTCTTTTGATTCTACGAATATTGTCCAGTAACTCTAACTATAATCTATTATGTCTTGGATTTTTCAGTCTATTTCTAAAAATAGTGAAAGTAGCCTACAAATGTTAAAAGAGTGAAAAACCACTCGATTGGAGCGAAGAGCCAATCGAATTTGGAGTGGATCCGATTTGCCTGAGATAGAGTGATTTTTCATGCGTATTAAGTGATTTTCAGATTTCGTTCACTCTAGCGGGTTGTGAGAGATTCTGTACCTACAAAAAAATTATATACACGAAGAAAAAACTGCTATTAAAAATTACAAAGTTTATTTAGAAGTTTTTATAGACTTCCTTTGTTAGAAAAATTGCAACAGTTTCTTTAAAAAATTGCTACAAATTATTTTAAAATTTACTAGAAATTAATCTAAGAAAAAATACTATAATTTTAGTCATTTTTACAAGAAACTATTGCAATTTGTCCACCGAGTTTCAAAAGTATAAATTTATGAGAAATTCTTACGGATTGGATTGGATATTCTTCTATCGTGCTTTTCTTTAAGTTTTAGACCACTTTTTCAGCGATAAATTTCCTACAAAATTATATTATTTACAATTTAAAACTTTTATAATTTATTGTTGTTATGTACCTAAAAAGATTTGCCGTGATTTACAACTTTTTTTTTTTTATTTCAATTGGTCGAAAACTATCTACTATACTACAGTCATCAATAAACTTGCCAGTCTATGCAAGTGGCAAGTATATTTATAAGTATATTTGTAGTGTAATTTTTAAAAAATATAAGTTATTTTTCAAGTAGAAATTGACATTCTCTAACGGTTAAATAAAAAAGAAGAAATAAAGTTATATTTGTATATTTATTATTGAAACTCATCAAGTTTATATACCCTGATTTAGATGTCAGATCTCGTGCTTTACTTCATTAAGTTAAATGAAGGTCAAGATAAGAAATTTCTTCGACGACATGCCCGTTTGAATATTTCAAAGGCTCAACGGCTCGTCCTGCGTTGCATAAAGTCCCTTCAATATCACTCAATCTTTCAGATTACGCATTTATGGTTTATTTGCGAGCGGCGCACACATCTCGGGTAGACGCGTGCCTCGTTCCGACGAAAAATTCGCCCCGACTCGGGTATAATGCGCTGAATCTTCATCCCCTATACCGGAAAGGACTCAGCGGGGGAAAGCGAGAAGGAAGAGGAATAAACATCACGCGGAAACCACGAGTTCGCATTTATTATAAGCAATGGAACACCAGCAGCGCCTCGTCCCCATCGATTTCTGCGCCTCCGGCTGGTTCTATCCCATCTATAATCTCGAGATAACGCCCAAAATGTAACAAACGCATTTCCTCTTTTTTCCTAGGATACACGCATGACCGGTCCGGATGCTGCTAATAAATCTTTTCTTCATCCTCTTCCTCTCGCACAATATATTTCGTTTCTTGTGCACGCGAAATGATAGGAAAAGCCGGAGGAAATTATCCGTCTCTTTTCCGCGTTTCCTTAAAAAAATACACAAAGCACTCGAGGACCCATCAGCCTGGAATAACAAAACCCTCCTTCGGAATCTTAAAATAACGCATTTCAAGATTCCCCTCGTTCGCTAAAGCAACGGCTCCATCCTTTATCTCCCGCGACGGTTATGTTTTCGCTCGGTACAGTGAAAGGCGGCACGTGCGGGGCCATCCGCGCGACTTATCCGCGCAAAAGGGCTACCTGAGCGCGGCTCTGATTTGCACGCTCCGCTCATCAGTCGGTATACGTCTCCCGGAGTTGTGTGCACCGGCCCGCGAGGGATTCCGCGAGGTCGGGACGCGAGACTACGAAGCCCCGCGAGAGAAAACTAAATCCGGCGGCGCCTTCTTCGCGTGGGAAAAGCCGCGGCGGACGTGCGCCGAATCCCGCCGGGGGAGGCGATACCCCTGTGGCGGGGTAAAATCGTCGATGGTAACACCGGTAAATATTGCTTCGCTCAGCGCTGATGGACATTTTGAGCGAAAGAATGTAAACAGAGCAGAGACTTCGTGTGTTTGTGTTCACTTTAATAGCTGCGATAAAAAAAAAAAAAAAAAAAAGAACGTGGGATATTGCGCATTTTACGAAGGTCTAGAAAATTCTTAGCAAACGTAAATAACTGAAAACGTTTATAGCTTTATGCGCTAATTCGAAATGTCCATAGTGGCAAAAATTTTATTTTTGGTTTTGTGATCAATCAGGTGTTATTTTTCTACTTCGCCGTTGCAATTAAATAATGCGTAATTAATATTACATCAAATCTTGATCTAATACAAGTCAGTTATATTAATTGAGGATCTTCTCTAGGTAGTATTAATGAGCATGATGCCTGCGCTCTTAATCTCATGAAAAAGTCATCTACTTAAATTAAAGAATTAATCTTTTTCATTATCTAAAGACAATTATAGTAAAAGTTACTGTTTATAAAGAAAAAATGCCATTTCATGTTAGTAACTTTTTTAACATCAAACTCACACTTTTTTGAGAATTCATTTTCTAGACCTTGTAGCGAAAAATACTATTTTATAATTAATTTAAAACGCCTCCGAGGCACAGATTAGTCACTGCCTTTACAGAAATGAATTCAAGCACATTTCGATACAAGTGCGAGAAACATTTTTAATGCAATTTGAGCTTATTAATTTTTACGTACTTCTTTTTTTATGTATTTATTTACACACAATTCAAACTGATCAGTATAGTTACCGTGATGCTACCCTACAGTCTAGACAGAAAAAGTTGAGAGTTTGTTAGGTATTAGGGAAAAGTTAGGAAAAACCCTCTGGAGTTTTCCGACAGTATTAGGTAAAAGGCAGGGAATCCAGGTCTGATTCCCTAGGATAAATCCCTATCTAATATCTGCACGGAAGCGAAAGTATCAAGGGCAGAATGCAAACCCGTTAGACCTCCAGGCAAGTATCTTGCACTCTAACCAATTAGCCCACTAACTTATTAATGGATTTTAATTTAACGAAAAACTACACTACTATAGACTACAGTACATATTCAAAATGTACAAGTTTTATAAAATTGTCCCTTTTTATTTTAAAACATTTTCATTTTATATTAGAATGTCACAGTCACCATGAAAAAACTGCACGTGTCGCGCGGAAAAAAGCAATGCGTGTAATGGGACTGTCAACGAATTAAGCTTGGAAGGATCATCGCGTAGTGCACGGTAGATAGATAGCTCTCAATTTGCTGACACACCAAGGAAGCCCTGGTGCAACTCAATAATTTTGACCGTAAATTCACGTTAGTGGTACCCGGTAGAAATTCGTGACAGTTACGATTTTCCCAAAGTAGCATTTGTTTTCGGCGTTTATAAAAAAAACTAAAAATTTTTAGAAAACAATTTTTAAGATATGCACAATATAAGAATATACGCTCCATGAAGCAGAATAATTGGGTCTTTCCATGAAAAATTCCATTATATCCGTCTAATAGAATATTGAAAATAATCGACACGTATTTTTTCTTTTTTTAATTTAATATTATATCTGTATAGTGTATGAACGTGACGTCACTCTGATTTTCACAGATCGATATTTCTTCTAATAATCATTCAATTGAAGAAAGAAAAAATATGTGTCGATTATTTTTCAATATTCTATCAGACCTATAAAAGGAAATTAAAAAAAAATTTCATGCAAAGACCCAATGACTAACTTATTGTAAAAATACTGTATTGAAGTATACCTATCATTCATTCATTTATACGGAAGATACATAGCGGTAAATATTAGTTAATTTTCCGTAAAGATAATTATTTTCTGAATTAATCTCTCCGGCCAACAGTAAAAATACAAGAATAAAAATAACAATATAAATAATTGTCCGACAGGATTGTTATAATCCGAGAATAAAAAGCATTTACGAAAGTTATATTCACCTAAAAGCCATCTCATTCAAATGAAAAGATCCAATACACCATCGAGTAATTAAAAGTACAATTAACAAAAGGAAATACACGAAATACGAATAATCCGCGAAATACGTCGAGCGAGTACTCGCAGCGCCGGTCCCTCTTTTTTATCAGAATTTTATTAATAGTATCAGTAGCCCGGCGTATTGCGGTAATAACCGAACCGATAAAATCGAGCTCGAGTGTTTCGCGGTCGATTCGCGAAGCTCCTCCGCTGATCGCCGTATAAAAAAAACGGCCGCCCGAAGTAGCGAAAAGAAGAGAGCCGTGTAAAAAGGGTGAGGGAGACAAAAAAGTGAATTGGAAGCTTCGGAGGCCGGGAAAATTGAAAGGCAGTCGGATGGAATCGCATTACGCGCGGGAGCGTAATAACGAAGCTGACGATGCGCGAGAACTTTGCTCGCGCGCGTCTTCCGCGACGTGTCGCGGCGAGTACGTGACGCACGTGCCCCCCTGCACCTTCGAGGGGGCAGCCGCGACGGAGACGTTTTACCACTCTGTAAAATAACAGCCATTGTCTCGATGTGGAGAGAAGTTTAAAGCGATTTCGATTGTCTGTTTATTTTTTACTTCTTTTGTTTTGCTTCTAGTAGAAGTGGTTTTCTAACGTATGTGACCCTGGGTGGGAAATAAAGCGTCTTTTTATAGTCAAGATATTAATAATTAGCTAACGATTAGCTATTTTCTAACTATAAACTAGCTAATTTATAGTTAAAAATATATTTAAAGTATTCTCGGCTGCTGAAGGCTATATAAACAAAAAACGTGCATTGTTAAACTTTCTTATTGTAAACTACTTCAATTACTTATGTCGATCAATTATTGTTTAAATTTAATAAAATTAAATAGTCAAAAAATTATTGTAAAATTGATTATTATTTAGACATATGAATAGGTATATTGTAGGCAGAATTCGAGTCGTTTTTAACGATATTATACCTATATTTATAGCTATAAGTTTAGCATACCGTAAAAAATTAGCTAATTTATAGCTATACTTTTCCACCACGGGACTTAAGTCCATTTTTCATCTTTTCGAGTTGTCTGGGTTTTATGACGGTATAGGTATATATGGAGATATGGTTCTATCACTCATCGCGCAATGTTACACATTCTCTATTTTCTGCATGTCTCGAATATCATCGTGACAAATACGTAGCGTTCACAGTCTGTACTGGCGAAGTAACTGCAGTCCCGTTACACCGAGAAAAATGTTTTCGATACTTTTACTAGACAGTATGGTATTTTGGTCACATACTGTAAGTTTATGAAAAATTTTTAATATACTGTAAATAAGTTTTATGATCGTGTAATATTTCATGGCTAATATTTTAATAATTAGTTACAGTATGTCAAAAATCAGCAAGTATCTAAATGTGTAAAAATTAATTAATTATTAAAAATTAATTAATTATTAAAATTATTAAAAAAAAATTAATTAATTAAAAATTAATGAAGCTATTGTAGTAAAAAAGATGTATAATCATTACTTTCAATTCTATTAAAAATAAATAAAAGTGTACTTTTACTGTAGTAAAAATCCTAGTAAACTTATAGAAATT
>JAXIUT010028133.1:4369-15738 GCA_035586675.1 Eurytoma californica | reverse complement strand
ATAAAAATATAAAAATGCAACGTTATGTACTATTAAGAATTGTAAGTAGATATAAGTTTTAGAATTAAGTTTAGTTTGTAAGTTTCTTTTGTAAGTTAACCAGGCCTACGTACAGGTATTTATACCCCTGTAGGAATTACTACTGTAACCTATTGAAATATAGGTATCTACTTTTATAATTAATACTGGTAATAAATAATAACAATAATATTAACAAGAAACACACGATAAACAAGGAAAAAAGTAGCGAAGCCGAATACGTCAATTCGTGGAAGCATCAGGCGAGAAACTCCCGCGGCAGGGTCGGCGCCCATCACCCCGATAAATCTCGAGCGATTTTCCAGGCTCTCCGGTGCACTCGAGGCCCCGCGTGCGCCGCCCCCTCAGCCAAGTGCATTAGAACGCGAGTTTAACGGGCGCGCGGCTTAGGACTCGCCGCGCGGAAAAAAAGGCTCGCTCGAACGCGCGGCCGGCTTTTCCGAGCGGCTCGTTATCTCCATTCTGCGCGCGCCGGGATGAAAGACGCGGATTAGCGGGAGGCGCCTTTGATTCGAGCGCGCGCGAGGGGACCCGGTTAGAGCCGACGGCGGATTTTCAACTCCTTCGGCTCTGCTCGTTTGTTTCGCCTGCTCTTCTTTTTTTGGATTCGGGTGCTGCCAGGCTGGATCGCTCGAACGCTGCGCGTGGTAGTGAGCGGGTTCGGCCGGTGCTAATTTTACTGCGGGGCCGCTTTGCGAGGTGGGATTTATTACGTAGCGCAGGAAATTCTGTCGATGTAAGCTGTGTTATTTAAAACAAATTTCCTGAATTGATATTATGTAAAATTTAGCGAATTAAAAGAAAGCTTTGCAGGAATTTCCTTGATCGCTTTTATTTCCATACTTATTTTGCGTTGAATAATATCCACTATTAAAACTTAAGTTAAATAAAAAGGAATTAAAATACTTTCCTTTACACTTTCAAGCGATTTTGACACTGTAGTGTACTACTGTAAAAGTTAATAAAGGATTCACGAGAAAAATTGATGATTTTACACGAATAACCCATGGTGTAATCATGAAACATTAAAACATCATACCGATTGATAAGATACATACTTTAAACAGCAGTTTAAAATGTATGACGAATACTTTTACTCGTTAGCCACGCTACATCTGGGCAGCGATGAGTTTAATTCTTGATTTACGGTTACTTATCCATCACTCATCGTATATCTCAAACCATTTTTCTCTCGGAATACGACGATGACCATGTCGTTGCCTCTTCAATATCAAACTGTTGCACACTTACTCATTCAGACTTTAGTATATAACGGGATGATTACGCTCACAATGAAAGATCGGATTTCTTAAGGATGCCGTAAAAGGATAACGTTTCTGAAATTTGAATAAAACTCGTCAGATAATAAAAAAAGAACAAGGAGTTTAGCTCGAATAAACAGGAAATCATCATATTTACGGTGGTTAATTATCGGCGGATGACTCGTTAGCGCGATAAGTATTTATCTAATACGAAGGTAATGTTCGTTTATCGATAACTTGGAAAACGACAGTTCAAAAGCAATTTCTTCCACTCGTAGAGAATTTATTTTAAAGTTCGAAAGAAGAAAATAAAAATTGAATTTTACTTTTACCGCGTAGGTAAATCGAGTCCGTTTACGACGTAAGATAAGTGTTTTTTGCCGAGAGCAGTAATTTCATTATTCAGACTAAGCGCGAGCACCGGTTTCGGAGCGCCGCTCCAAAATGGAATGAGCCGAAAAAAGCAATTTGCTTTTCGCGCTCGCGGCCGTAAAAAGAGGGAAGGAATCGCGAAAAAGTGCGCATCCTCGCGATAAATTTTTCAGCGACTCAACGCACGGCGGTGCGTTTTTCCCGGCGCGCATCCTCGGGCGCGCGCACGCGTATATACCTGTACGCTGGCTTTGCGTCAGAGTCCCAGCGGCGCTCGGCCGCCGCTCTCTTTCCCTCTTTCTCCCCGCGAGCGGAGCCGCGCGCCGCCTGCCTGGCCGCCGCCGCCGCTGGCCTGGCTCAGTGTTCGCCCGACTGTCGAGCGCGCGGCCTCGTCGCCCCGCCGCCACTTCCCCCTCGTCCCCCCGCCCCCCGCGGGGCCGTGCATACCGCGAGGACTTCCGCCCGGACGAGTCCAAGGGCCCGTGTGCGCGCCGCGAGTGTCGAGTGCTGTGCATCGAGGAGAGGACGCGGATACGAGTGCAGCAGCAGCGGCGTCGTAGCGGAGAGACGCCGAGCCGCCGGAGCGAGGTGCGTGCCCCCCGTGGACGGCGGCGGCTCCTTGGCCAGTCGATGCACGTGCATCGATCGAGGCCGCCGCCGCTCGATGGGCCTGGAATTCGCCAGGGCGACTCTTGGCCTTCCCCGCGAGTGTGTGCATCCACGCGCCCGCCTCCTCCTCGCTGTCCCGTTAAAGCTGCTCCGCTGCGTGCGCGCCAGTAGCGGGAGAGTCGTGGAATTGGTCCGGCCGCCTTTTCTTTCATATCGGCCGAACCGACCGGACGCTCGAATTGCGGATAACTCCATTGTGGTGTCATAATTGCGGGCCGGGGGGGGAGGTTAATTAAAAGAGCCAGCGGAATAATGGCATTATCGATATTGAGGTCTGGCCTCCTCGATTACCGGTATTCTTGTTTGCTCCTAAACTGCCCGACTTCCAGCGTCTGCACGGATCTAGGCTAGCGCCTGGAGGATCTAATTGATCGGGGCTTGTTAATTGACGGAATTTACTGTTGCCGGGAAATTCTTCCTCTGAATTTCATTTTTGCCGAGGTGCACCAGCACGTAAAATTGAAGATCTAGGCGATTACTCGGCTGACAGTAGATTTGTATATCTGGGTCAAGCCCCGGGTTAAGCACGTCTCGTGAATGCTCTGAAAATTTAATCGCAGTTTATTATGAAACAATAAAAAGACTAACGGCGATAAATTTGTTATTTCAGCTCCGAAATGACCGCCCGATAAAAATTTTATAAGGACTTAACTCCCCGCGCACGCTTTTTGTCCGTTTTATATTCGTTGATACTCTTTTTAAGGCTCGATCCATCTCAGCCGCGTTCGAAAAAAACTGATGGAAATTAAATTAAAATTGAAAAAAAAAGCAGCAAAGGCACCAACACATACTTAACCGAGATATTTGATCGCTAACCGATTTTATTCGAGTGTAACGCAAAGCGCGAGAGAAGTTTCAGTAATTCGGTTAGTTATTAACTCGATTCAATTTGAAGCAACGGTAACGAACGGCCACTTTTTGCTAATTTATCAAATCGAGCAATTTAGCAAATTGCCAGGCAACTCTTTATTCGCCGGCGTGAAATTGTATTGACGCAGCGTCGCAGTTTAGCAAAAATAACACGATCAAAATTTAAATGCGGCGTTACAGCTCCCGGGAAATTTTTCACACGATGCGCGCCGCTGTGTAATTCAGGGTAGCCTAATAAACCATTCTTCCCGCATAACCGAGGCATAAGGCATAATACTAATTGCGGATTTTTCGCACGTCTCGCGCGCGACGAACAAAGTCGGGATCGCCAGCTCGTCTATAACTTTGTCTTCAGAACTAAACCAGGAAAATGAAAGTTTTTTTGTGGGCCACGAGGAAGTGGAGAGATGTTGCATCGGCCGACGATTAAACTCGCGTTAGAATCACGGAATCGGTCGTCGACCCGCGCGCAATCTTACACAATTTCGAAAAAATACGAAAAAAAGGGAGGGTTCATTATCGAACCCCCTCGTAATCGTCGGATTTTTCTCACAGTTATTATCTCGGAGGATGTAACGAAGTCATCAGTTCTGATTGATAAGTTTTTCGTACTCCGTATGGTAATGACAAAACCCGTATTAAACTTGATATTACATCCACTCTAAAAACGTCGTTTTTACACAGTTAATGTATCCGATTCTATTTTGACTGCTTTTTTGAATGTAGCTTACAATTAATTCTTTTTCTAAATGAGAAAAAATAAATTGTGAGTCATTTAACGGCGCTCGAAATATCGTGGCCGTGCTGAAAGGTATAATTTTCGCAAAACATCAGCATTAACATTACGCATTACGTAACTGAAACTTAAAACCATGTCTCTATTTATCTATAGTGAGGTATTGTTAATGTCCCCGTCTCTTTTCCTGTAAGCGAGCGCACACTTGAAACACAAATATTAGGAGTGCAGCGTAATGACAAACCCCTTCGGAATAATAATGACCAATTAAATCAATTACCGAAATAGATTAATGAACGTTCATCCCCTGGCGGATAGTTTGTTAAAAGTGCTTGTTTATTCAAAACAAGTGTCCCTCGAATTTAAAATATCAAACGTAAAATAAGCAACTAAAGCAATTTTCTCTGTTAAATTCCTCGAGCTATAAGGCCGAAAGACATTAAACGAGGCAGTATAACTTCGAATGCAAAGTAACTCAATTGCCGTCGTACTCGTCCATCCAGGGTCGCCTCTTTAAGGGCCGCGCGCGATATATAGATCCGAAGCGTCAATATATCCTAAGGAAAATTAGAAAAGGGCCGGGGCTCGGTTTACGAGGTACGCTTTTGCAGCTCTCCGCGCCGGCAATTAAACACACACAGCGCGCGTTTATAGAATATAGTTTTTGCCGGGGCAATGGGCTCGCCGGGCCGTGAGAGGCGGCGCGCGCGCTCCTAGAGTCTACATATACATGTATACAAGTATCGCGCACCCGCGCGCCGAGTGAAAGTCAGCCGGGCTCCAGCTCCACGGGCTCTTTTCCTTCGGCCGATCGAACGATCCCGATCTCCCGAGGCTGAGGTGAGCCGCGAGCGCGTTAGAGAGAAAGGGCAGATTCCGCCTTTTTTTTCGCCTCGGCCGTAGGCCGCCTTTCTTTTGTCTCGCCCAGCCCGACACTCGGTAGTGCGGCTCCTATTTTTTCGCCCGGAGGGTTTGCTTCTTTTTTAAAGGCGTGTTACTTTGCTCCGAGTTAGCGAAATAAGCGGCTAAATTCACGCGGTAAGCGGTGGGTCGAACGGGTTGAGCGAATTGTTTCAAAGTGGTATTTCCTATTACGGGTAGAAAAATTAAATTTTCAGATTATTTTTTTACTTTTTCAATTAATTTTTTAAATAAGAGGTTATTTATTACTATAGACTGGTATTTTTCTTACAATACAGAGCTTAAATTCGTTTCGTAAAAATTTAAGACATCGGCTCAGAATATATTCATCATACTTATATTTCTCTTTGATGTCTCCCCTAGTCTGGGCAAAACGTGTTGAAATCCTTTAGAGTTGCTGCGCTCCTCTACATAATCACACATCATTTCACGAATGTATCTGATTACACTCCAACGACATTCATTAGGCACTGCCTTATTTTTCAGCAGGCAATTCAAGAAGTACCAAGAGAAATCCTTTTCTAACGAAGTCCGCGCAAACTACGTGCGTCCCAAAATGAAAAAATAGAATTACCTTAGATGTTTCTGTTTCCTCAATTCTCGGACGCATTACACTTTACTTCTTCGGTTACACGAGAAATCTGAGCTTTCGCGAATTGGATGCTTCGAGTCCACGCAGAAGAAGTATACCGAAATGTTCATAAAAGCTAAATTGTAATAGGAAGAAACTTGTGATTGTCAAATGATTCTCGAATCAAGTAATTACATCACTTCACCGCAATAAAAAAATCTACATAAGTAACGAGCCTCGCATCTCGTGCTTGCGCAAAATGACAAGTAGTCGCGAGCGATTATTTCGAGCAGCAACGTGCATTTGATTCGGGTTATTATGAGTACGAATATCTCGTTCATGCTCGTTAGTGATGCGACCCACTTTCACGATTCTCCGTCATTTTTTCCCCCTCTCTTCCTGCTTTGTATGCAGGTAAACTGCCCGCCGCGATCGTACATACACGATGTAAGCGAGCTTGTGGGAGTGCATACGCGATCTCAAGTACAAGGCCAGTAAATCGATTAGAAATCAAACTATGAATATTTTACCGCATCCGTCCGCCTCCGAGTCGATTCTTAAGTACGCGCGTTCAGTCTACAATCGTTTTCTTGGTTCGATTTTCTCTATTAGCAACGCGCGCGCCTATACCAAATTTTCGCGCCCTCGCAAGCGAGCGATCGGAGAGCAGCCGGTTCATCGGCATCGTTTAATTTCAATTGCAGATGAACCCAGCTGATTTAATACAGCTCAAATTTAGAGTAACGCCGGGGCATCTGCTTGTTTCTCCCGCTTTCTCCGTGGATAATTAAAAGTAAAAGCGAGAAATCAGATAATAAAACTGAGAATGTACACCTCGAGTTTCTCAATTTTTATTGTGTTTGTTTGTTGTGTGTCAAATCGATTTTCCTTACTCATATTATCGTTCACTCCGTTTCATTTGATTACCGAGCAAACAATAGAGTTATCGAAACGCGCGCCGGGGAGAAAGAGAGTGAGATCGATAAAATGTAATTTTTATTAGACGGCTTTTATCACGGGACGGCTTTTTCATGTGCCTATATACAAATAATCGAATCTATTTAATTCGATAGTTTCACTAATAACATTACAATAAATAGTGCGCACAGTAGTTCTCAATAATTCGTATTGGGATTGGTGGTCGCGAAAAACATGGCCGCGCAGAGTAGGGCCGAATACATTGTCAGCATAGGAAGCTCATGTGTTTTTTCAATTTTATTTGAAATTGAGCAACAATATGAAACATTTTCAACGGGATATTTATTCAGTCAATTAATTGGCATCTTTTTATACCATATTCACTAAAATTTTTTCCTTCGATTAAATTTTCGTAGAACGATGCCAATTAATTGACTGAACAAATTTCCCTTGAAAATTTTTTTATACTGTTGCTAAATTTCGAATATAATTTAAAAAACACGTGAGCTCCCTATGCTGGAAATGTATTTGGCAATACTAATAGCCTGTTCCATACATCATTTCATTAATAAGAAAATCCGTGAAATCCCCTTTTTATCATCCGATTTGTATTCCTCGCAGGAAAATCAAAGCAACCACCTGTAGTCGATTAAACAACGCTCGGTTATCATTCGAACAATATCGGGCACTTCCCCTCTCGCTGGTGCACTATCGATTTTGAATTTTTCAAATCCCCGGGAGCCGTCTCCCTGGGAGAGCGGGAGGCGCGCTGAATAAATAATGCGGCGGCGGCAGCGTCAGGTGGGCGCGCGAGGCGAACGCGAGGAAAATAACGAAACGCGAGACTAATCGGCCGCCGAGAGAGTACCCCGCGCGCGCGAGACGCGAAATCGATTGTCACGGGGCGCGATCTTGCAGAACCCGGAGGAAAATCCAGCTCGGCTTCCTCCCTTTCTTGCGCGTCGGGCGCAAAAACGGCAGAACAATGTAATTTCGCCGGCGGCCTCCTTTGCCCCGCTGATTCAGTAGCTCGCTGATGGGTTATTAAGGGGAGCGAGATGTACTCTTAATTTTAAGCGAGCGGCTTTTTGCGACTCTCGCGAAGTTCCTTTTTATTTCCGTAATTCGAGGAATATTCGTGCGAAATTTGAAGGAGCGGAAAAGTACTCGTTTAAAATGAGCAGTCGTGCACTGCAGTCGTTCAGGATAGATTATGATACAAACAGAAGTACAGTGAGCAGAATTGCAAAGTCGTGTAGCGCCTGTTTATGAGAAAAGAATTTGCGCGCTGCAAAGGAATTTTCCGCTCCCCTCTTCTGGGTATTTTTTAACATAAATAAGTAATACCCGTACTATTCCCGACTCTTGCGGTAAAGTGATTTTCTTCCTTTTATATTTAAAGAGGCTGGAAATCTACCTTTAGGAGGCTATTGCGATTTTACACTGACAGCGAAGAATTGATTCACCACGAGTACAGTACGCGAAGATCTTCGAGTCGATACGGCAACTCCAATCTTCAGATCGGATTTGAAAAACGTTGATAAATTAATAATTGCCGGATAGCTCGTCTCATTACGCGCAATCGCATTGTGCCTCGACGCAGCGGCGATAATTTAATGGCTCGCAAACGATTCCCACCGCCTTGGCAATAAAATTTAAATTTGAATTCCCCGTCGCAGCCGGCAACAATACCAGCGCCAATAAATACCCGCACAATCACCGGTCCATTAGAAAAAAAAAACAACTAATCCCCTCACTCCTGACTTACAACTATCGGCGTTACCCAAGCGAGCAATGCAACCGCATTGCACATGCCCCCGGTATAAACTTTAATCGATCAGCGGCACCTCGGCGCCTCATAATCTCGGCGACACCACCCGGTCTCCCCCGAATGACGCAACGACGAGTCCCATTGTTTTCGCGGGGCGAAAAGCGCGCGCAGCCAATTAGCGAACGCCGCCTTTTTCTCCTACGGTCAGTCGCGAAAAGCATCGAGCATTTTAAAAGGCCGCGGCCGGAGAGAGTACCGTTTGTCAAAAGGATCTCGCGCGAACGCGGCGGTAATTTACGACATAAACGTACGGCCGTACAGTTAGCGGAGAGAAAGAACGGCGGCGCAGGAGTTTTAGTCTACTGTGCGCGCGGCGTGCAGTCGCGCTCGAAAGCGACTGCACTGTTGCTGCTGTACGCCCGTCCGCGGCTGAAACGGCAGCATCGCGCGGACCTACGTCGAGCTACTTACTTCTCGGCGCTGATGGGGGACTCCTCGTCTGCCGCTCCCCTTTTCCACCGCTTGCTTTATTGCCCGCTTTCGAGGTATCGCTTCTTCAGTGGCTCGTCGCTGTTGATTTCGCGCAGCTATATCATGCCGCTGCATTTTATTTATTTAATCTTTTTTTAATAGTGATTTGTAGGATTTGAAAAATATTCTAGATAAAGGTTGAATGAAGCCCGCTGTGTAAAATCAATTTTCAACTAATTATGCACTGCTTACAGTTTCTTTTATATTTTATTAATTAGTAATTTTATATTGATTTTTTACTAAATTGGTTCCTTCATAGGATTATTATTACTCATAAAGTTAATGGCATTTTCGTTTTAATTAGGTGATGAATTTTTAAATATATTAATTAAATTTTCAGAAATTAAAGTTTCATTTCTTACGCAAATTCATTGATACATAAATTTTCCCCAAAACCGACAAAATTAATATTTAAGTGTAGAGTACTCTTCTCGCTAAAATTTTTAAATTTAAAATAAAAATATATTTGCAAATTTTGCAGCGGTCGTTGATAAGTTATGCAGGTTAATTAATGGGTGAGCACGGCGTGTGCATATGCGATAAAGAAGCAGTTAGGTAATCGCGGAATAAGGATTAAACAATACTCCTTGAGCCTAATAGCGTGTGGCTTCACGCTTTCTGACACTCAGAAAATTATTATCGCGGATAATGTCTATGAAAATGCGAGGATGTTGAGAAATGTGGGCGAATAAATTCTTCTTTTTTTCACCCAAGAGCCAGGCCGATTACGTCGCTCTACTAAATGTTCAACCAGTTTTAATGGCGAAATATTCAGAGCTGGAAAATTCATGGTCATGAGAACGACGGACGTGTTTCGATTTTATTTTCTTCGCAATTTTAGAAAACCGAACTACTGTTATGCGGATACTCGCCTACTTTTGCGCGCGGATACGCAGCTTTCGTTAGTTTACCGAATTTCAGGAATTGAGTTCGTCGGTCAAAAATCCTTAGCTGCTTCGTATAGACAAAAAAAAATTGTCACCGGAATGTTTACACGTGTTTCCATCAGCCGACAGCTGCGCAAGAAAGTTAGCCGCATAAATTAGGCGAGAAAGCGACAGGATATTAAAATAATTGTCGCTTATTAAAGTTTGCCACTCTTAATACCCGCAAATCCCCCGAACCTCCGAGAATCAGCCACGCGCTCACCTCGGGGCGTTGCACCTTTGTCCCTCGCGATCCTCCCGCGGCCGATCCCACCGACTTATCATTAATCTCCGCTAAAAATCGCGGCCCCGCCGCGAAAAACAAGCGCCTCCGGCCAAATAAAGCGGGCAGCCCCTTGACAATAAGCAACCGGTCGCCCGAGAAAAAGCCCGCGCGTCCTCTCCCCGGGAGCAAAAAAGCCTGCGCTCGGCGGGTCCAAAAAGCGCCCGATCGCCTCCACGTGCGCACAAAGAGGAGACGCGCCCGGGTGGGGGAGGCTCGGTCGCGTTCCGCGCGAGTGCGGCGCCCGCTCGAGTGCAAAAACGTGCGCTCTCTTGCACACGCTCGCACTTTGAATAATGTAAAGCGAGAGAGGCCGGCTCCGCTCGGCCGCGACTTATTACAAGGTTTGCTTTATTTTGCAGGCGGAGCGAGCCGGGAGTGGGACCAGTCGCGCGAGAACCGGAATGAGTCTGTGGGAGCTGGTCGGCGAGGAGCGGCCCGAGAGGACGGCGGCGCAGCAGCGCCTCGGCCGGGCGCCGGCGATGACCGGCCTGCCGGGGAATTAGCCCCAGCGTGCAGCAGCAGCGACTCGACGCCGAGAAAGGAGGAAGCGCGCCGCTTCGGAGGAGAGAGACGAACAAAGGAGCCCGCTCCCTCCCCGGCGACCCAGCACCGAGCGCCAGTGAGAGGTGGGCGCGCGCGTTGCCGTGGAGACCCATGTCCAGGGCCGTACGATGGCCGGGGCGCTGTCAGAGAGTGCCCCCCGGCCCGTGAGCGTCGTCCGCGTGGAGGCGGAGCCGCCGGGCGAGCAGCCGCCGCCGGCGGCGCCCGAGCCGGAGCCGGAGCAGCAGCAGAATGGGCCGCAGCGCGTGCGCTCGTTCGCCTCGACCGAGGCGCAGACGGAGCTCTCGAGCCAGCTGCTGCAGCCCGAGGAGCTGCGGGACGCGAGGCGCCGCGAGCGCCGGATGCGCCGCCAGCACCGGCGGGCCATGCAGCGGGCGAACGGGGCCGCGGCCGCGGCGGCCGCAGCGGCGGCGGTCAGCGGCGCGTGCGCCGGCCTGCCGCCGACGTACCCGGGGCCCGTGGGCTCGTGCCTGGCGGGCGCGGTGCAGCCGCCCGGGGCCGCGGCCGCCGGCTTCCTGCACCCGCCGCCGCCGCACCTGGGCCTGAGGGGCCTGAGCCTGGGGCTGCCCTTCCCCGTGCCGGCCAGCGTGTCGGCCTTCGGCAGGTGAGATTTTCTTTTCCCGACATTATTTACGCAAGTGTGTACTGCCTTTTTACGAGCCGCTTAACGGAGGCCAGTAACGAACGCCCGGCGTTTATTGTCTTATTAATCATCGAATCTTGCGGATGCTACGATGCACGCCTGAGAGGACGATTAGATTTAAACGATAAATTATACGGTTTAAATTGACTGCCCGATAAATAGACTCAGTCTCCATGCTATATGCAATAGATAACGCAAGAAATATTACACGCCATAAGAACGTTTTTATTTTATTCGCTAGCAAAGATTGAAAACAGAAATTTTTTAAACTAACAACAGGTTTAAATAACGTT
>JAXIUT010028122.1:0-12967 GCA_035586675.1 Eurytoma californica | reverse complement strand
TACGGTGGGGTGTGTTAAAAATACTGTTCCAACTACACGTCTCTCTCTCTCTCTCTCTCTCTCTCTCTCTCTCTCTCTCTCCGCAGCGCATGCGTACTACTCTACTACTCAAATACTAAACGTTACTCAAATACTGTACTTTGAGTGAAATTTTTTCTGAAATTAATTCGCTAACCCTATGTCTTTACGATTCTAATAATTTCCTCGAAATGAAAAATATAATATATTTTTGATTCGGCGAGATTCATGATTTGGTTTTTTAGTACTGATCAATTTTATCTGGCGGCCCATAGCAGTACGTGTAAAATTGCAAAATTTTCAGCACTGATTCTCTTTAAAAAAAACATGGTTAACCATGGTATTTCTTTTTCGAAATTGAATCGGGTGCATTTACTTAAGACAAACCAAAGTTCCAAAAAAAATTTACGATTTTTTTCATAAACGTTGAAGCCACCTTAAGAAACGCTTTATTTACCAGGAATAGGGTCCGGAGCAGCTGCAGCTACAACTTCCGGTAAATCGCCTACAGCCACAATTTCCGGTAAATCGCCTGCAGCCACCATTTCCGCTAACTCATCTGCAGCTAAAACGTTTTAAAAAATTATTGAATTTTATTGGCTGTTTATTTAAATTTTGAATTGACATAATAATATTTATTATTTATGATGCAGAGTAGGACTTAATAATAGATTTTGCAATAGGGGCGGAAGCGAAGTATTTGTCTCCCGTGTAAAGCGAAGCTGCAAAGTTCCAGGAGGCAAATAGTGCGCTTGCGCCCCAGGTTTGAAATGTATTTTTTACCACGATAGCCGGAAAATCGCTTTAAACGTATGATTTGGAGGTTAGAATGGTAAAAAGTTCTTTGTTCCCCATTCGTTAGAGAAAATTCGGTATGCAACAAGGAATGTAAACCCGAGAAATGCTAACTACAATGAAATGTCCATACATTTCTTATAAAAGGATTATATCGTCGGTCTGGTGCAAAAGGGCATCATCACCGAGTCCAGTTAGAAAAGGTGCCATCTCAGTACCCGAATATTGGCTTTGAGATGGCACTTATCCATTTGGACTCCCGAGATAGGCACTTTTCCGTTTGGAATCCGAGATGACACCTTTTTCAACCAGATTCCGAAATGGCACCTTTTATAACAGGACTCGACGATGGCGCCCTTTTGCACCAGACTGACGATATTATTATACTTATTTAAGGAAATACGTGCGAATATATTATGAATAGATTTGTTTATTAAGAAAGAAATTTACCAGGAATAGCGTCCGGTACAGCTACGGCTACAATTTCCAGTAAATCGTCTCCAGCTACAATTTCTGGCAAATCAGCTGCAGCTACATTTTCTGGCAAATCAACTGCAGCTTCAATTTCCGGTAAATTTTCTGCAGCTAAAATTGATTCAGAATCTTTTTAAACCTGCATTTTTTTTAGTGATTTTTTGGAAAGTTTAAATGTTGCTTAATAATCTTGCGAATGCTACCATTAACAAAATATTGCATAGGTAGGTGTGCCACGCCTTTTCTCTGTACTTACATGAATCTGTTACTAAGCTTGCAAACAAATTTTGCATATTTTTCAGTTACATTTTAAGAATCAAAGAATAACATATAAGGTACCTGAGCCTAATATGCCTACCCTAAGCGGAAACGGCCATAACTTTTTAACGGAAAAGAATTTTCTAACGTGTAACGACTCATTTTAAAGCTTATTATATCAGCTTTAAAATGAGCCCTCACACGATTAATTTCGAGCTATTTAGCCTCAGCTATAATGTTTTAAAAGAAAACACTTTTTTTTAACATTTACAAAAAAGTGTTCCTAATATGGCCATTTTAAAAGATTAGTTTTGGGACATAAAAAACATATAAAACACTTGAAAAAATTTTTGATATCAACATTTATTAAAGAACAATACCACCTGGTAATGTTTAAAACGTAAGTTTATAATTTAATTTTTTTAATTTGATTAATAATTGGACTAGTTTCAATTATTCTTTGAATTAACTAAAAGAATTCCACTTTTGAACAATTAACACTTTTAAAACGAAGATAATACTATTTTCAAAGTGTCAAAGTGTTTTCTTTAAATTTCTATTAGTCTAAATTCACGCATTGAATTAAATAAAACAATATCAATATTTTGTAATGACTTTTCGTAATAAGCCATATTGGGCTCAATTGACTAAAAATAGTGATCGGGGCGGCATTTGGCTAATTTATGCACTAGAGCAATTCCAAAAAACGTTTTTTAAAGGGGAAGAGATGACGAATCGAGCGGTACATGACAGATTTTTTTTTTTATTTAATTACGATAGCTTAAATTACATATACTCGCCAACAATTTTTTCTTAAACACGAAAATTTGTCCGGTCAAATCAAAAAATATTTTTGCAATTCGAGATAGACCTTCGGCGATTACGCAGGGTTTCACAGATTTATAAGTTGACACTAAAGAACTATTACCATGAGGGGGCGCAGTTGTAGCGCGGGTCAATTCGAAATACCAGAACATGGCCATATTAGGCGAATGCCCATATTAGGCACAGGTACCTTAATATAAGACCGATTGAACGAGTGTGCTACTAATACCTTTTTTTCAAAACGTCAACAACCAAAAATTCAAAGAATTAAATTTTTTATAAAATAATAAATTAATTGCAGTTTTTGAAAGTCTTTACTTACCAGGAATACGTTCCGGACTAGCTGCAACCGCATTTTCCGGGAAATCGAGTACAACTAAATTGTAACAATATTTTTTATTTTACAATTTTTATTACTGTATTGTTTATTTGTTACCGTCCACATCCATTTCATCGATATCTCTGTCAACATCAATTTCTGCATTGTCCTCATTCTATAGTAAAATTTGGTATTAATTAATTTTTCGATTTGTCAAAATCAGCCGCGCAAAATCGTATCTTGTGATATCCATTTATAATGTTTTAATTTTTACCTGAACCGCTGGAGCATCATCGATTGGCTCTGGTAGATGCTCTAAAGCAGGTTCAATGTCGTTTCCGACATCGCTATTGTCACTGCTGACACCATCACTCTCCTCTAACAAAAAATTAATAACATTGAAGTAGAAGATTCGGACGTTCGTTTAGATGTAGTTATTAAATAGGTAGAAAACTCGAATGATCCGAGACGAACCAGTTTGATATTAATTTTTTATTTGCCTCCTCCTCCTTTCGCCCACTTCCCACCCCCTCCCTCTTTCTTTCCTTATTACTTACTCTCAACCACGTACATTATACGTATATAAAGGGTTGACTTTCTATGCTTCCCTTTATTGCTAATGAGACTAGACGTTGCAGAGTGGTAAGCACAATTTCTCCTTTTGTTTCTCGATTTTAACGACTAAACTCCTGTACATGAACAATTCTTCAATATTCTAGTTTCACAAATCTTGACAAGGTGCAAGCACCGATTTTTATTGACAAAAAATGTTTTGACGAATGTTAAGCAGATTATTAATTTTTGTAAAGGTCAGTAAAACAAAAAATTTGTGGTTCTCGTATGAGCATCTGTGTTTATTGTTTATTAACAAACTGTACTCTTTTTATAGCCCTGATGAAGGTATTAGAACTAAAAATACCGAAACGTTGGCAAATAAAAAATTAATATTAAACTGGTTCGTCTCCGATCATTCAAGTTTTCTACCTATTTAAAAAATTAATAATATAACAAGGTTTAATCTGAATCCGAATCTGAATGACATAAAGGGAACACTCATCGGTCACGTGGTTTCTAATAATCTTCATTAAAAATGAAATAGATAGTTAATAAAAATTACCTTCATTTCCTTGGCCTCTTCGCCCACGCCCTCTTCCTCGTCCACGTCCGACTCCTCGTCGTCGTTCTGCTCCTCGTCCTTGCCCTCGTCCTCTTCCACGTGGTCGTCCTCGTCCACGTGGTCGTCCTCTACCGCGACCTCTAGCGCGAACATCTACTCCATTTTCTGGAGCAAGTACATTTTCGGCGCGTACTTGGTCGCCTTCCCTACCTTGGCGAACTTGCCTGCCCCCGCGACCGCGTCCTCTACCTCTATCTCTCCGACCTCTTCTTAAATTCCTGTTTTCATCTTAATAATATAAAAATATATTTAATATTAAAACATAAATATAGTTAATTGATTAATTAGTTTTAGCATTATTCTTTAATTATTACCAGCTTCATTATTTACGTCGTTTGGTTCTTGGTCATTATCATCTCCTAGAAAATATAAATTTTATAGTATCGATTACAATATAACTATTATATACAATTAATAATGATTACCAATTCCATTTTCGAAATCTCCACCTGCGATTATTTGTACACACAAAAGATTAATGCAATTGCATAATAACAATAAATATATTTGTTGTAAATATATGAAAGATTACCCTCATTGTAAGGAACTAGATTCTGGATACCAATATTTTCAACAGCTTGGTTGAAAGCGCCGATATCCACATTATAATCTTCAGGGTATTGAACTAAAATAAGAAATAAATAGGTCATAGGCGTGTGCAGTGCAGTATATTTTAAAGTAAGTAAAGTAGCCAAATCTGTACACACTTCTCGGCAATAATTGCGATCTCCTTTGCCTTGCCACAAGATCTAAATAATCTCCTACTGGCAAACTAAAATTAAACGTGTTATTATTGTTGCATTATTCTCAATACAAATAACTTCATTTACTAACTTTTCAACTCTATTTTCAATATCCCTTACTTCCCTGTCTTTCTGAACGAGAGCAGGAGACCAATAATATTTAATTATTCGCGTTCGAATGACAGTTTCATAACGCGTAGCGTATATTTCTGCCGTTTCTTTGAGCTTATCTATAAAAAGAATAAAAGAAGCATGTAATCTCAGTTTTAATACTTAAATTTTCCAAGTAAATATAGTAGTAGCACGGTAAATTATATAGCCAGGTATTCAAAAAGCTACTCTATCTTGCCAACGATTAACAAAAAGGAAGTGCTGTAATAGTAAAAAAAGATTTATTAAAAACGAGTTAGGAGTTCTTTTAAGATATTTTGAGAAATAATATGCAAACTACGCTTCAAATTGTTGCCATTATTGAAAAATCTAACCTTGATTTATAAGAGTTCATTGATTTAAATTTATTTATTTGAAGTAAGATACATTTAGTCTGATATTTAAACATTCCTGAGTAAAATAATTTTGTTATTTTTAATATTTAGCATTTCCGGTAAAAATTGTTCTAATAAAAATGGGCAACACTTCTTTTTTCTAGATATGACTATTGTCTTGTTTGTAACTATTAATGAAGCGCTTTTTCGCCCATTAACAAGCTTGTTACTAGAATTGGTCATGAACAGCCTGAAACCAACTAAATAATAACAACAAAAATATACCTTGTTTTAGCCGCTTAAAAATAGCGACGACATAACCTCAAAATTTACAAAATGTTCAACAATGCTCTTGTAGTTTTCATCCTATAAGACGTAATTTTAAGATTCAAAGGTCGTTGAGAATCATTTATAATGTTCAAAATTAACGTAACAAAGCCTTTCTGCTAGTCGAAGTACCAATGGGAGAATTATTGAACTAGATCCAAGAAGAATTTTATTATTAAACTATATTAAAACTACGTAATTTTAAGCTATTAAAATAGAATTCAAGTCGATTCCATTATCTGTCTTGAAACCATGAAAAAAAGAATTTCATTACAAGGCTAAAAATGGGTTGATCTCAATCCATTTTCGGCCCATTTTTTCCAAACAAGCTGTTATTAGTCTTTTAATGTGTTCCTGTTTTTACCAGGGATTCGTTAGCTTAATTCAAGGATTATTTCTTGACGAAATAAGCGGTATTTATTACTATTGGTTAAATGCATGGCTTGTGACTATTTCTGCCAGCGTACACATTAAATAATTTTATCATTACTAGCAAAATCCAATGCGTTTTGCGCGTCCACTTTTTTCTATCGGATTTTTGTGGTTCGATTTTTAAATTTAGCGCCATTTGACCGGATATGCCCGTAAGCCAATCAAATTGCGTTAAAATACTTCACAAAATCCTGCTATCCTTTTTTAAATAGAAGATTATTATGTTTCTTTCATGAGATTTTTGTAAAGAGATTTTAAAGAAAAACTTTTTACAATACAAATTCAATGACTTATTTTTTACACTTACCGAGCATTAGCCAAAGTGGTTTCCTACTTCCTATTTTTGATTCCAGGTGTCGGTTGAAATTTTCAGCTATATTGTTTGTTTTTATGTTGCGTCGATACACAGAAATTACCGGCGCTAAAGGTAGCCACATTCGTTGCCAGTATTCATAAAATTGAATATTAAATATCATGTACTGCTGCACCATACTCCTCACTATTTCGTTTAACCCATGTTCTATTCTTGGCGCTGGCAAGAAAGGCAATATTAAAATCTTTTCTAATATGAGATCGTTTTCTTCCGATTCAGGCACACGCATAATGCGTTTCCAATAACGAGTAATGGCCTAAAAAGGATAGGTAAAAAATCCTAATTTAAGAGTCATTTAGCGGTACTTTTTTTTCTTAGATTCTTTCAAAAATTTTGTAGGTTATTTGAGAGGACGAAACAAATATTCTAACAAAAAATTTGTCAATGTCTCAAGTCAAAATGTAAAATATTAAAAATTTCCATGACACTGAAATTAGCAGAAGATTCGCAACAGAACGTAGGAAAAAGCAGCGGTCTCTGGCCTCGTAAAGCAGGAGGAAATTAGTCAGCGTCTTAGGGCTTTAAAATTATTTAATTGTTCGAATGAAGAACTATTAAAAAAAATTGGCTAAGGAACGCGGCGAATTGCGCATGTAACAGTCGGTTAACTGAGGATTCTTCGAGCAGCTGTATAGGAAAGAACGGTGGATATGTGGAGATTCACTTTCCAAATTCGCAGGAAATTTCGTTCGAACAAGAAAATCATTTTAAGCAAGTCTTGGAAAGAAGAGATGGGAACTCGATTGCCAAATTTGCAAGAAATTCCGTAGCGTTCTGAAACTTTCCGAATCCTTTCTTTTAATAATGACTATTATTAAAAAAAAATTGTAGTCATACTCTCGCTCATGATCGATCTTAGGTCTTGTCAAACCTAAGGAATTTAGCCAGAATCTAAGGGATTTATTACTGTTTTCTTTTACATTTGAAAAAATATTATAACAATTTTGCCAATTGCGCATATAACAATCGGTTAACTGAGCATTCTTCGAGCCACGCTAGGAAAGAACGGCGGATATGCGGAGATTCGTTTTCCAATTTCGCAGGAAATTTCGTTCGAACAAGAAAATAATTTAAAATCCCCAAAACGCTGGCTAATTTCGTCATACTTTACGAGGCCAGAGATCGATCATGAGAGAGATGCGCGTCTGCCCGTGCAAGCGTCTGCTGTGCTCTCCACTGCTCATTTAATTGGCAGATCTCGGCGTTCCCTCCTACAAATTTTATTAATAATCTCCACATGCCCTTCGTTCTTTTCTAGAGCTACTCGAAGAATCCTCAGTTAACCGACTGTGGCATGCGCAATTCGCAGCGTTCATTTGCCAAAATTTTTTTTAAATAATCTTCATTATTAAAAGAAGGAATCCTGGAAGTGTCAGATCGTTGGGAAATTTCCTGCGAATTTTAAAAGTGAGTCCACACGTGCTCGCCGTTCTTTTTTAGAGCTGCTCGAATCTTCTGCTAATTTCAGTGTCATCAAAATAAATGCAACATACTTGTTGGTAGTGGAAGAGGCAACCAGAAAGGGTTGCGTTCGGAAACTGGCTTCTGACTGCTGCCATGAGTGCAGCCTCGTAATCGGTGACAATCTGCCTAACGTTTTCATTTAGACTGGGTATTAATTGTTTAATAAAGGCAAAAATTTCTTCGTACATGATCGTAGTCATTCGGTTTGTTAGCGCAAAAACGCCTGGAAAACCCTTTAAAAATATTTTAAAAGAAATTATATAACGGATTATAAGTTTTTAGAATATTGAAAGAAATAATTACAGAATAAAACTTTGTATAATGTATTACAAACAATTGCTTTATGTCCACCGGCGTCTGTGGCCTAGCCTACACATAAAAAGAAAAAAAATGTATAGTAATATGAATTAATTAAAAACATTACCATGATAAATATATATCGAAAATAAAATACATCAAATGTGCCATCCATAAAAAGAACGGTACATTTCCTTAGTGGTTCCATCGCACTTTCATGAATAAAAATAAGCGCAAGTGAACCATCAGGTCCTCGACAAGCTCCTCTATAAAATTCTCTCATCGGTTCGAAGTCAGCGATACTTCTTGATAGCTCTTCTAAATTATTTGGGAGAGCAGGAACGTTAATTCGTCTATGTTCCAGCATAGATGATCGCATAGAAGCTAATGAGTAATGTCTTGCTCCATCAGGATGTCTATAAGAGATGAATTTGCATAAGAAACTCCCGCGATGAGTTTGAAGTTTGGATCGCTCCTCCCGGAACGAAAATCGTTTTTTAATATATTTTAAAATTGAATATTTAAGGGGGGTTTATAACTAAAAAATGTTTTCACCACACGCTCGCCGAAAGTCCAATTTCCCTCCCGGCGCCCCATCGGGAGTTTGTACTTTCGGCTCGCTGTTGGTGAAAATAGTATACATACCTAGCCCTGTATAATAAGAAAGCCTCAGATCACATGTTTATCAACCTCGGCTTCGCCTCGGTCGACAATTACATGTGATCTGAGACATTTTCTCATTATACAGGGCTAGGTACGTAATATACTATTTTTAAATAATCTGAAAATTAAAAATCGTAATAAAAATTATATTTTCTATTATATATTCTAGAAATATGTTACATTACTGACAAAATAAGCCCAGATAGAAATTTTTAGACTCATCCTGGCCTAAATTATGACAATTTCAAAAAATTTTCCTTTGGCGTAACCTACAGGTCCCATCGATGCATCAATTTTGATGAGTCTGGGCTTAAGTTGTTGATCTGATAACAGCAACGACTATATTCACATTTACTATGCAACACGGCAGCAATTACCTACGCGATTTTTCTCAGTGTAAAATAATAATATATTTTTAATTTTCAGATTATTTTTCAATAACAATTTTTTATGTGCAAACCCCCCTTAAAAAACTTTAAATGAATTATATATTATAGGAAAACAATACATTTTACAACAATACAATTATACAAAAAAATACATTTCCACATCGGTAACCACCAATCGGCGGGGGCATCGTACAAGCCGCAAGTCGTCAGCTTCAGTTTACATTTTTTTTACCGTTCCCCAGAATCAGTTTTCAATTTTGTTTATTTGTATTAAAGAAGGCGGTCCTACAAGTAAGTAGTGACCCGCTGGATGCCCACGCGAATGCTCTGTTCGAAAAATGTTTATTGAATCATGAACGCGGGAGGCTCACGCACCTCATACTAGCCGCAAGTCGTCGACTTTAAGAAGCCTTTTTTTCCCCATATAGATTGTTAATTATTTTTGTTTATATTAAAAAGGGGTTCCTACAAGTAAGTATATTCCAGCTGGACTTTCGCGAATGCTCCGTTCTTATAAAAAATGTTTGCGGTTGAATCTTGGGCGCGGAAGGTCCGCGTGCCTCGCACTATCCGTATGTCGTTGGCACTCCAAAGCCAACAACTTGCTTCAAGATTCGAAATACATTTTTTATAAGAACGGGGCACTTGCATGGGTCCAGCGGAGGTCTACATACTTGTAGGAACCCCCTCTTTAATATAAACAAAGCAAACTAACTATCAAAATTATGAGAATCCGAAAAAAGGCTCCTCGAAGTCGACGACTTGCGGCTAGTACGGGATAAATATTTTTCGATGCAAACGCAAACGTCACACGAGGTTAAAAATCACTTTCCCGCACATGATGTATCGAAATGTACTATTATCAATACTTTTTATTCATTACCTTAGAGCTACCTCATTAAAAATTTCTTGGAACGGGCGAAATGTTGTTTCGCAGAGTCGTAAAATCGCACGACGAAATTCGTGGCGTTCCAAAACATCCTCTTCTACAGGGTGTTGTACGTGAAGGATCTCGTCCGTTACATTTAACTGTTCGTCAGTTATAACACGCCCCGGGCAATGATATGCCTGTCTTTTGGCACATCGATAAATATAGCTCATATTTCTCCGATCTCGATAATATATCTGGCCATTTAAATAATATTTTAAAGAATCGCCGTGGATTCCATCGAGAAGTGTCAACTATAAAATAATGTGTACAATATAGTATAACGACTTGTGTTTCATGCTCAGTATTTAGCATATGATAATTAATCGCTAATGGATGAGTAAAGAAACTAAATACAATGTTTTCTAATCAAGCATGTCATCGATCAAAATATTGTATATGTGCGGATCCGCGAAAATAGACAAACTTCTGGGGTACAAAAATTAAAAAAAAAAATATTGAGAGCACACCTACGAGGCAAGTTTTTCCTGGTTCCTTAGGTGTCCCCCAACATGAAAAAAATCGTGAACATGAAATATCGATTGCCAAACTTTTTTGCGGGACATATTATGAGGAATTTATATGGAATTTTGTCGAAAAATCGCGTTAGAGGGTTAAAAAAAAATACAAAAAATGTCGTGATATGCCGATTTAAATTTTTTTTCTTGTTCTATAGGTCATACATTAGTAAAAAAAAAAGTTTTAAGCACACGTTTTCGCAATACGTATTTTTTTTATCTTCAATTTAAGTTTTGAGAAGCAAAATGAAAAAATCGCGTCGAGGGTTCAAAAAAATAAAAAAAAATGTCGTGACATGCCACTTTAAAATTTTTTTCTTGTTCTATAGGTCATAGTTGAGACAAAAAAAATTTTAAGCACACGTTTTCGTAGTATATATGTTTTTTATCTTCAATTTAAATTTTAAAACACGAATTTTTTAAATTTTGCTTCTCAGAACTTAAATTGAAGATAAAAAAAATACATATTGCGAAAACGTGTGCTTAAAACTTTTTTTTTACTAATGTATGACCTATAGAAAAAGAAAAAAATTTTAAATCGGCATATCACGACATTTTTTGTATTTTTTTTAACCCTCTAACGCGATTTTTCGACAAAATTCCATATAAATTCCTCATAATATGTCCCGCAAAAAAGTTTGGCAATCGATATTTCATGTTCACGATTTTTTTCATGTTGGGGGACACCTAAGGAACCAGGAAAAACTTGCTCCGTAGGTGTGCTCTCAAAATTTTTTTTTTTAATTTTTGTACCCCAGAAGTTTGTCTATTTTCGCGGATCCGCACATATTCATAACAGACTTTTACATTTGAAGTTTCGCTGGATTTTTTCAAAAAACGAAAACACATCTTATCGCATAAGTGAACGACTTATAACATTAAATATTGTATATAAAAATCACTATTACCCGATTCATTTTTCTTTCCGTTTGACTCTAACCTCCCATGAGAAAAAGGCAGGGATTTAGCAGATATCAGGGAGAAAGCAGGAGAAACTCCGAATCCAGGTACGATTTCGTCCCACTCTTATACACGTACCTTATAGAAGAAGGCAGGAAAATCTTTTTTCAGTAGGGAATAATGGCAGATATTTTTTTATCAAATTTCTACACGGGCTGCTCTGTTATGAATAATAAACATAACTGAACTTAGTGTCGAATAACAACCTGTTGCCTTCGTTGCGGATAGCAGTTTCTGCAATGAATTAATGAATAGAGATTCATATGCAATGCAAAATTTGTTTTTATTAAATTAAGAAATTTTAATGATAATAGTACATGTACTGATCTCTATAAAATAGATGTAAATCGTAAAGTAAATAATAATATACTAATATTATTACTAATTTTATTTTAAGCTTCACCTTTAAATTAAATTTCTTTTTTATACACAACGCGTAAAGTGCACACCTTACGCCCTTTGGGCGGAAACCAAGGAATGCGTTTTACGATTATCGTGAAAAAAAATAGTATATGTATTACGACAGTAAGAAAAGAACGCCTTATTAGATCGCATATTTGGACAATTATATGTGAGCTGAGACGTTCTATACGTTTACTTTCTAGGTGTATAATATACTATTATTATTTACTTTGTAACTGTGTATTTTCTTTACAATAGCAAATTATGTAACAAGGGCGGTAAAATAAGAATGGTCCTAGATCGCACTTAAATTGACAAACGTGCGATCTAAAGCATTTTTTTTCATCTCTTTTTCATCTTAAGAAAGCAGAAATATATCTGCAAAAGTTAAAACGTATCTGCGGAAGATAAAATGTGTCTTCTCAGAATAAAATGTATCTCCGGGGAGTAAAATGAGTCCAAGGAGTAAAGTGTCTCTTCAGGGAGTGAAATGAGTTTAGAGAATAAATTTTAGTATGTTACGTGCCGGGTGCAGAAGTCAATTAGCGCTTACGCACTTAATACAAATAAACACTTACGCACAAGGTACGTACGATATTTTACATACCGAGAGTCGAAAATTCGCATTAAATTCGCTTATGGTTAATTCGGGTGAAATAGTATATTACGCAAGTGAGGCCGGAAAATGAAACGCACTACAGGGGAGGTAAAGAATGCCACAGATCGCTCGTTTGTCACCTTCGACTTCAGCTCGGGGGCTGTCAGGGGCCATTCTTGTTTTACCTCCCTTATTGCGTAATAAACTACATTTGATGCTATTTGAAAGAAATATTATATCCATATATAAATACAACTTCATTCTCTTTTCACCCGTTGGAAGTGGATTAGGGTAGTTTCGCCTGGAACCTTTGTTAAACAGAAAACAAAGCAGAAAACAGAAAATAATATAAAAGTTATTGGAATAAAAACGATAGGAAAACACGTTTATGCACTTTTCAGCCCTTTAGGTATCGACTGTGATAAAATATATATAATTGAAAATCAAACGAGCTACTATTACACAGGTAAAATTTACACAGTCCCATTTATCACAAAATCATCTAATTACACACATTACATT
>JAXIUT010028101.1:0-15739 GCA_035586675.1 Eurytoma californica | reverse complement strand
CCGTCCATGATCTGGCGATCGGTCGGGCGAGCGTCGAGAGAGTGCCAGTTGCGTACGGTAGGTAGCGCCACCTGACAATTGTTTACATTACCGCACCGCGCAGCGCGGTGCGCTCAGCTTGAATAGCGTACAGCGCCGGGCATACGCGTGCAACTAAGGTGGCCGGTACAAGCTTCCATAGACGATAGAGCGGTAAAGCTGATCCGCGCGGCAAAGTGCTCTTCTCTACCAGGAAAAGTGGTGCTCGCCGCGCTGCAGCCGTCACTTTCATCTAAATTATTTATTCCTTGAGGAAACAATCATTTTTATATTTCTAAGTTTCATTTTTGGTTTTTATTGATGATTTAGAACAATGTTCACTTCACTGTACAGGCGCGGAACCAGTTTTACTTTTATAATTGCGGAAAAGAAAATGCTACACTAAATTTAGACAGTTAAAATAGATAAATATAAATAATCGATTCAATTAACACGATTGATTATGTTTTTTTTTTAAAGTTTTTTCGGCGAAACTAAACATTGTGCACTACAAATGTAAATGTAAAAAGCTATTATTTTTTTATTCTCTACAAGATACTATTTTGCAAAATTCTTTCCGATAACTGAAAATTTTTATTTTTCAGTACACGATGACGATTAATTCAGTTTTATACATTTTTTAGTTAATTTGGACACAATCAACTGTCTTATTTTTTGATGACGAGAATCCATCACTACAGTATATTACGTCCAAATAAATAAATAATATGTATAAAATTAACGAACAAAGGTGTACTCACTTTTTACTATATGTGAACGATTGTTTAAGGTTAAAATCTCCTTTGTTTACTTGATTTAGCTGCCACCAGTGACTTTTTTTACATATTTCCTAAAATAAATAAAATTGTAATAACCTAAACAATTTGTATCATTTATATTACATATAAGCATTAAAATAAAAGAAACTTGTGGAAATGTTCTTTTTGCATTTAAAATACAAAAAAAAATTATGAAAAAATTTTATTTCAAGTTGAACCATAAGTTTACTAAGTAATTTTATTCAATATTTATTAACAACTGTAAATAAAAAGAAATATAGATAAATACACAATACTTACATGAAATGATGATTTTTGTGACACGAAAATCAACGAAAATCAACCAGAATGCTACAATTCACAATTCTTTAAAATTCACAATTTTTATTTTTTAAAACAAGTGACACTAATACAGATCGTAAACACGTGTTTAGCACGAGAGAACTGAATGCAATATAATAGATAAACCCGGTCTTCACTCAACCAGAGAACTGAATGCAATATAATAGATAAACCCGGTCTTCACTCAATTCTCTTGCCATTAGCTGCTTTTTTATGCAGAGCTTGTAAGAAGCTACCGAGACGACACACGGTGGTGGGGGAAGGGTAGTGGGCCCAACTCTCTTTCTTACACCGGGCAGAAAACAAACGTCAGTGGTCCAAAAATTGTCCGTGAGACGCGCATGCGCAGTGGCGCATGAAGCCGAAACCGCCGCTTCTTCCTCGGTGTTATTATGGCTGCGTCTACAACCGCGCGCCCGGCGCGAGCGCGTGCGCCTGCGATCACGGGCTGTATATCTATAGCTAGAGGGCGCTGTAGATATAGAGCCCGTGGTCGCAAGCGCGCGCGCTCGCGCCGGGCGTGCGGTTCTGCACGCAGCCTATTGTCGTTGAAAGAGCAGAAGCCGGCGCTTCCCTCTCTTATATTCGCCGTATATCGTTTCTCCGCTGCGTATGCACGTATGTTTCGAGCTGTGTATGTTTACATAGTGTACTTCAACGTCTAAGATCTACAATATTTCCTGCTAAAAAGATTGGCCAACGAATATAAACTGCAGAAGTTTGGAGATTCAACGCTGATGTAGCCGTAATATCGACACGAGCAGAGATTCATCATTTCACCTTTGAATCTTACCAGGTAGCCTATTATTATTATTATTAGGTGTAATAAGTATAAAACAGAAGCGTTTCATATTAAGCGCATTAGCTGCATGTAGCGTTGCCAGCAACTGCTCCTCTCTCTCTCTCTCTCTCTCTCTCTCTCTCTCTCTCTCTCTCTCTCTCTCTCTCTCTCTCTCTCTCTCTCTCTCTCCCCCCCTTCTCCCTCTCTCTCGGCTTGTAGTATTCCAAAATGAATTTTTTGCTTTTTCATAGAATTATATCTAAATGCAGAGTACAAGAAAGTATTTAAAAAAAAAATGTATGTACGTATGTCTGTTCGTACGTACGGGTGTTGCAAAATGTTGCACACAAGTTTGACTCTTTTATCAAAAGGGCGCTTGAAAATTGCAAGTAAATCCGTCTATTATTTTTTATTTTATAGCAAATTAACTGTTGTTTGAAAATTTTTAAATTTTAGTTTCTTACTTTTGCTTCAAAGTATTAATATTTTTCTTTGGTTTTGATTTATTTTAATTATATTTTATTATTTTTATAATTGATTATTTATATTATTTTATTATTTATAATTGATTGTACTTCAATTTGCTTACATTTCTAAAATTTCATAAATTATTAATTTTTTATACTTTTTGAAATGTATACTAAAATAATTTTAATTCCTACAACTCTTTAAAGCAGAATGGCATCAATTACCAACAATTAAAGCCCAACCTTATGAAAATTGATCGAGCTGTTGGACCTGCAGGTTACGCCAAACCTCATATTTCCATATTTTCCATAAAACAGATTTTAAACTAACATTTCTACATGAAATATATTAAATTTTCAATCTCTTACTACCACTGTATGTAGTAACTCCACAAGTTATGTGGTAATTCACTAGGAGAGTATCTCATCTGCAGGTAATGGATTTTGCTGAAATTTTCACAAGTGGTTTCTTTCACCTTCAGGGTCCAATGGCCAATTTTGTCAAAATAGTGCCCTGCGTAAGATGTTCGATACCTGTATTCTGGCACTATGGGCCTATATTACTAATTGTTCGATGACTTGTACACCTTTCATATCCCACATAGCATGAAAGGCTCCTGGAAGTTTGCTGCAAGATTTCAAGAAAGTTTTGGAACCTTACAGAAAGCTTTCATGGAAGGTGTCGGGAAGTACAAAATGTCTGGGAAAAATTACTGACAAAAAGATTCCTCGAAAGCTTACAGTAAGCTTTCAGGGAACCTTACAAAAAACTGTTAAAATTTTTGAAAAACTTCATGAAAAACTTGCAGGCATCTTTTTTTTAAATTTTTGAAAATTAAGAAAGTTTCCTGTAAGATTTCTTGAAAGCTTACTGGAATCTTTCGAGGTAATCTTTTTGTCAGTAATTTGTCCCAGACATTTTGTACTTCCAGAAAGCTTTCATGAATCTTTCGCCGGGAAGCTTGCATGCTATGTGGGATATGATACGTACAAGAAAGAAAGGCCTATGAAGTCAAAATAGAAGTATTGAACTTCATATTTAGTATTAAATAAAAAGTGATTTATGTGATATTAAATTGAACCTAAATATGAAGTTCAATAATAGTATTTTGACTCCATATGCCTTTTTTTCTTGTACGTATCATATATGAATGATGTACAAGTCTCCGAACAAGTAAGATAGGCCTGTAGGGTCAAAATACAGGTATCGAACATCATATTCAGTCTCAATTAAACACCATGTAATGTTTTTAATAGATTGCTGTTACGGAGGGGTCACATGTTCTGTTCCTGGTATCATCAAAGTTTCAGCTGCGAACAAAAATGCAAATCTTTCGCAGGGCACTATTTTGACAAAAGTAGCCATGATACTACTCTTTCTATCGAAGGTTAAAGGAAGCTTATGTGAAAATTGCACGCAAATTTAATTCAATTATCATGAGTCCGCTTGAAAATCTCAAGGATATTTATAGATTATTTTCGAATTTGGAGCTATTTTAGTATTTTTGAAAATATGGAAATTTCTATTTTTTCAATTTTAATTGAAAATATTAATATTTTTTGTAGAATTTTGGTTCTTTTTAATTATATTCGGTGTTCCAAATGTCAAAACGCGTTTGTAATGCTTTTACAGTTATTTAATTAAGGTATATACTTTATTCGGATACATATGTAATTGTTTGAAATAATTGATTTAGTACACTATTTTTTGATAAAATTTTTATTGTACACTTCCATTATACATATGATTAAAAATTCAAGGGTCTGTTTATGGATTGGCTTTGGTTTTACCAGGAGAGTGTCTCACCTCCGGAACATCAATCTCTTCGAAACTTTACATGGTGTTTTCTTGGCCCTAAACATGAAGCCTGATTCTTTGTTTGATCTCACAGGCCTTTATTTGGTAGATATAGCTTGATTTGTTAACATTGCTAGTATCTCTATATATGCAATATTTTTAGCATTGCCTATATGAGCAATGTTAATGTTTTTAGCTATACCTTCTGAATGAAGAAGGCCTATGAGATCAAACTAAAGGTATCAGACTTCATGTTTAGGGTCAAGAAAATACCATATAAAGTTTCGAAGTGATTGGTGTTCCGGAGGTGTGATAATCTCCTGGTTAGTACTATTTTGCTGATATTTGAAAATATTAAAAATTATTTATTGTTTACTTTCTCTTGAAAACATTTAATTTTTTATCATAATTTTAAATTGTATTCGATGTTGTCTGTCATAAAAAACATGTTTTTAAGTTTTAAATATTTGATTTAAAACTTTAGTTTTTGCTTTCTCATAGAGAAAGCTTTGTTTCGCCAAAAAAATTTATATTTCAGATTTTCATTCAAAAAAGTATTTTGTAAAAAATGTCTGTGTATGTACAAACGTTCGTTATGTAAGTACTGCATTGTTTGTTTAAAAAATGCGATAGATTCGTGCCAGATTGTGCGCTTTTAAATCTTTTATAAATTCGTTTGTAGTTTAGGGCTGTTTTATTGATTTACACCTTATTTAGGTATATTTTTCCTGAGAAAGAACGTGATGTAGTGTTTCCAAATGTTGCATAAAACGTTGGTTTCAATTTTGTAGGACTTCAGTGATCTACACCTTCTTTAATTACATTAATATATCATTGCACACGTGTTTACATTGAAAACATTTGCACTGTCCTTGAAAATACCTTGAACATTTGCTGACCTCTATCACAAAGCAATTTGCCAGTGCAGTTGGCAGCGTTTTCTTTAAAATGTAGCTAAAATCCATGTAATCCAAAACACTTTTTTCAATTTCGATCTGATTTCAATGTTGTCTCTAGTGGATTAGTTAAGGTGGCTCCGGCGCTTTTTTAAAATCCATAATAAAAATTTATAAAAAATACTAATGGAAAGTATGGACCACAAGCTTTCTATTTCAATGTTGATTTGGTAGAGTTATCGACAAAATTTCGGAGAAATTGGACGTATAAATATTGAACTTTTAACACAGGCTCTTATGGAAAAAGTTGAATTTATCTTTGCTGTTTAATGAAAATCCATGTTTCTTTTACAAAACTACAACAAATTTGTAGATTTCTGGATGCAGATTAGAAACGTATAAAAAAAAAATATTCAATTATCGAGCAACATAAATAAGAATTCTAATATTAAAAAAAATCAATGCCTTATCATAAATTACATGTGATTATTATTTTTGTTTTTCAAATATTATTTCATGTTTCCTTATTTGTATATGTAACAATCAATACTGCATACTTTTTATTAAAATTTATCAAGATATGAAAAATAATTTTGGACTTTTAACGGGGCCCCTCGCTTGATACGGCACCAAACGCTGGAGCCACCTTAACTAAGCATTTTATAAAGAAAGTCAAATTTAATAACTCCTAATTTAAATTTTGCGGTTTTGAAAAAAGTTTATTAAAGTATAACTTTCCCACTTCACTCTCAAGCATCGGTGACAAGATTGAACAAATTTTTAACTGACTCCCAAGCGGAAATAATTTCATGCATATAAAACTTATTAATTGATTGTAATTATTAATAATATTTATTAGCTTTTATTAGCTTTTATTAAAAGTTTATAATATAGAGAATTCGGATGCGTAATAACAGTTATTAGCTATTTTTAGCTTTTATTAGATTTTATTAATTTCTTCAAGATTCTATTAATGTATATTAGTATTTGTTTTTGAATCGCAGCTTACAATCGAAGTGCTAATAGCTGTTACTAGATTTTATTAGCTTTTTATTTCAACTATCAAAGTATAATTTTATAAATAAAGGGTTTATAAAACTTCTTAGTTATTATTAGCTTTTATGAGTAGTTTTTAATGAAAATTCGCAAATTTTTTATGAAAAACCGGAAAAATTTTGATGAAAAACCGAAAAATTTTGATGAAAAACCGAAAAATTTTGACGAAAAACCGAAAAATTTTGATTAAAAAGAGAAAAGCAAATAATTAAAACTAATGATTACTGCCAAATTAAACGTATTATAAATATTTATTTGTTGCTAATAATGAATTATAATAGCTAATAGTACTTAATAGCTTTTTTTAATGATCAAAAATTTCGTTTTGATTGAATATTAAAAAGCTAATAAAAGCTAAAAAAATGTAATAAAAGCTACTAACAATTTTAAATTGTTATTAGAAATCCGAATGTAGATAATTAGATTTTATTTGCTTTTTCAAGATAAGTTTATTTCCACCTGGGCTGAAGTCAAATTTTAATTTGACTTAAGTCGCATATATATGTAACAAAAAATTTCGACATTTTGTTAACATTTAAACAAAAAATATAATTAGTAGGCGCTTCAAATTCGGCATACTATTTATAACTATCAAGTACTACGTTTTCATAACATAGCAATGTAAAAAAGTTATTTTTAAAAAAATTATTAACTGTCGGATTTGGTAGAATTTTATGGTTTTTTCTAATTTGCAAGTAAACTAATAGACTTCGAGGGATGCCCTCACTGACTTTTTTGTAACTAATCAAATAACGAACAACTTTGAGGTATAACTTTTGACGATAAAATCAAACTTTTAAAAATAGCCTGTTCTTCAAAATGACAATCGGATAGGTTTAAAAATCGTCGAAATTGTTCGGAAGGTATCACTTAGTGGATCCATAAAGCTTTTGACCATAAGGAATGTTCGAAACATTGTTTATTATTGCAAAATGTGTGGCGATAAAGCGACTTTTTTCAGTTTTCTGTTTCTAGCTCCTTCCCTATTGGCTTTGCGGAAGGTATGAAGATAACAAAAAAGTTTTCGACCCGTTAGGGCGAAAAATCCATTAAATTTTTTCGAAGCATGCAAAACATTATGAATAATATCATTAAAATTTAGTAACGAATATCCAACAAATATTGAACTATAGATGAATAAATATTAACTTACCAATTTGAGACACTGTAAAACGTTAACAAAAACCTCCGTGTTGATTATACGGCAAATTCTTAAGAAATGCACATCTAAACAGTTTGAAAATCGCAAGGAGCCCGTCGTTCTACTTCGATTTCGAAAAACAGAATGACCGAAACTAGGTTCATGATCTCCCTTATATAATAACTGTTAAAAAAAAGGATTAATTTTAATGCACAATTCAAGTGCATTTGCACTTGAAATTTAGTGTATCTGGTGCATTAAATTAAGGTACATTTGCAAAAAATTTAATGCATTAATCTATAAAAGATACATTATATCTTCAGTAGTGTACATTAAAATTTAGTAACGTACATGACAATCACACTAATCTAAATATACCTTGCGTTTAATGTATAATTGCAATAAATTGAAAGTGTATTCACGTGAATTTTAATAGTAATTCGTAATGTGTATTGCATTAAATTTCAAGTACAATTGAACAAAAATTCAGGCAGCATTAACCTCAAAGGAAATTTAATGTAATTGTCCAAATTTTGATGTAAAATGCATTAAACTTCAACCGCAATTTGAGGAAGAGTCATGCAGTTTTGGTCTCAGCTGAATTCCATGCACATAATTTTAGTACGAACGGTTCCTCTCATATATATTAGGCTATTAAAATATCGTTTGACATTTTTTTTATACTGATTTTTCGATTTACAGAAATCAGCTTTCCTTGATAATATTTTTAATAAAATAAATTTAATCAAATCTTTTTAAATACATCTGAAACGGCATAAAATATTTATAATAATAAAATAATATGTTAGTAATGGTGAGACCGTCTGCATGCCTTCTAAACTGGAGATTAGGGTTCGATTCCCCGTTAGGGAAAATTTTCTGCGTTAAATTTTATTAATAAAAATTGTAAATGCGAATAAATGTAAAAATTATATAAATATGTAAACAAAAAATATAAGTAAACAAAGTGAAATATATGAAGAAAAAAACAAAAGACGTATAATGTACTATTTAAAATAATGTGGTTTATGACTTAAAATATGCTCGAAATTTAATGCACATTTGCTGGAAGCAAATTCAGCGGTGTATATTAATCTAAACAATGTACATATACATTTTTTATTTCTTATGACTGAACTGTTATAAAGTAATTATAACTACTGTAAATTAATGTACTTGTACGTAAAATTTAAAGGACTATGCACGAACATTTATTTATTTATTTATTTATTAACCAGAGTCATATTACATTACATTAATGCGATTACATTAAATTATGTTCACACAAAATCACTGTAAATTTAATGTACTTGTCAATGAAAAATTAGGCATGTGCATTACTTCTGATTAATGTACGTCGATAAAATTTGCTTCCAACACATTTACATTAAATTTCAAGCACACTTTTTTAACAGTGTAGGTCTTACGACTGTTATTGAATGTAAAAACAATCAACATCCGTTAATGCCACAAATCATACAGGGCGTAATTGCTTTTCGGTTAAAATCCATTAATGAGAAAACTCATTAAGGGCTTAATTGCTTTTCGGTTAAAATACATTAATGAGATAACTCATTAAGGTAGTTGTACACCAAATCGCAAAGTATTAAGAGTTTCTTGAAAATTTGAAAAAAATTAATAGAAATACTGTGGAAAATCTATCTTCAATGTGAGATCGATCGACCATATAGTTTTCAAGATACAGCGTGTCAAATTTTGCAACATTTAACATTGCCGTTATGTCGGTCGCTTATATAATAGTGCTTTTTAGTCGAAAATATTGATCCGCGAACTGACAAAGTATTACCATGTGTAAGAAAATGTGGGAAAAACTAGTTGACGATGTTCTTAAATACATGTATAAATTTCAAGAGTATTGACCATTTAGTTTAAAAGAAGTATTAAACCAAAATTCATAATTTTTCACATAAATTCTGGGATTTTGTACAGCTGTTTGTTTATAAATCCTACGATATTTTTAAAATACAACATTGTCTAACTTTGCCAGTTTTGCTGATTTTTTTAATTTTAATTTGTCAATCTATTTGAAAATTTTCTTAACAAACGAAATGAAAGCTTGAACTTTTCTGTCAGATGAAAAAGGAAAAGATTGGACACTACGCAATTTTTTTTAAATCGACGCTCGATATGTTTGTAGTAACGGAATTTCGATAAAAAAATTTTTTTTTGGTAGATTGAGTATTTTTCTTACATAATATGTTGTCTTTTATTTTTTCATAAATAAACTACTTAAAATAAAAAAAAAATTTTTTTATGTACCTTCTTTGGTACACAACTACCTTAAGGGCTTAATTGCTTTTCAGGTAAATTCAATGAATCGTATGAAATCGTATATGTTGTTAATCTATAAACATATTTTAGAGCACACTGAAAAAAAAGCTTATTGGTACTAAACAAATCTTACTTGAATCAAGTAAATGTTACTTGATTCAAGTAAATTTTACTTGATTCAAGTAAGATTTGTCTAGTACCAATAAGCTTTTTTCTCAGTGCAGTAAGGCAACGAGACAATGTTTTAACAATGCAATTCAAAGAAAAATGAAATAATAATCCCTCGGATCACTTGTTTGTCGCCTTCGGCTCTCGTGGGGATTCCCGTGCGATCCGAGACATTCTTTATTTTCATTCCCTACGTGCATAATATACTATTTGAAACTATAAAAACGATTGAGTTTAATTGGTTTTTAATTTACTTGCCAGTTACTTAATTGCTCTTAAATTTACTTGCGAATTTAAATTCAATTAATTGCGATTTTAAAATCAATTAAGCCCTTAATGAGTTTTTCTCATTAATTGATTTTAACCGACAAGCAATTAAGCCCTTAATGAGTTTTCTCATCAATGGATTTTAACCGAAAAGCAATTACGCCCTGTATGATTTATGGCATTAACGGATGTTGATTGTTTTTACATTCAATACCAGTTGCAAGACCTATATAAGGGAGATCCTGAACCTAGTTTCAGTCATTCTGTTTTCCGAAATCGAAGTAGAACGACGGGCTCCTTGCGATTTTTAAACTGTTTAGATGTGCATTTCTCAAGAATTTGCCGTATAATCTACACGGAGGTTTTTGTCAACGTTTTATAGCGTCTCAAATTGGTAAGTTAATATTTATTCATCTATAGTTCAATATTTGTTGGATATTCGTTACTAAATTTTTTCAATAAGTACAAAAATAGTTATGAAACATAAAGCAATTAATAGACACACTTTAAATTTTCAAGCGGGCTCATGACAGCCGAAACAAACTGGTGTGCAAAATTTATAAAAAATCCACCGCGTCATTTAAAATTACTTTGAAAATTACAAAAATAATTTTTTTTTTCAAAAAACATGTAATTAACTCTAAAATTGGAACCAAACGGTAGATGTACTTGAAATTTTCAAGCGGGCTAATAACACAAAATGCGGGTCGATTATTTTTCAGAATTCTATAAAATAAACCAAATGGAATTTTTCTGTTTTATCGGTTTGTTCATACTTTTACGAATATTTGGCTAACATTTAATATAACAGAATATAAATATATTTATAACTGTATACATCTTGACAAGAAGCGGTTGACTTGTATTATTGCAATACTAGATTTTCAGTTATACTGTTTATGTAAGGGAATGTTGACTACGTTGTAATAAGAAAGATTTGTATTACATTAGATTATTTTATTTTACTTTGTTAAATACCGGGATGTGATATTCTGTAGGGCTTAAGAAGGGCTATCACAAATGCAGCCGAAACGTTGCCGTGTCACTAAAGAAATAATAATTACAATTTTTTACAGTATTTCCGGAACTTTAATTATTTATTTTTTTAAGTATACACTGCCATTAGATTCATAACTAATTAATCTTTAGAATACGCGGATTTGGGGAACGTTATCACTAAAGAAAGACGTAACAATGTGTTTTATACTGGATTTCCCGCGATCTAAAGATTAAAATGATTATTCTTTTCTGTGAAATCTTAAAATAAAATAAATTAAAATAAAACTTTCTGCATGGTTTAATGACATACTGTAAAACAATTTTACACTTTACATTGGTATTATCATTTATCTTAATACAGATTTTTTGTTAAAAATCAATTAATCTCATAAAAATTGTATGATTGAGAATATATTCTAACTTAACATTTTTTTCAGGTTACCATGGACAGTTCTGATGAAGAAATGCTTCAAAATCCTGAACGTGTGCCTATTCCTGCGGAGAACAATATAGCCGTTCATGATCCTGTCGAAGCACTTGGTGATAATCATTCTGATGATGAACGAATGACTGACTCTGAGGATGCCGATTCAGAAGGTGAAAGGATACCTGCTGATTCTGACAACGAACCAATTGCTGATTCTGAAGATGCAGATTCTGAGAACGAAGCAGTACCTGATTCTGACAATGAACCAATAGCTGATTCTGAAGATGCAGATTCTGATAACGAAGCAGTACCTGGTTCTGATAATGAACCAATAGCTGATTCCGAGGATGCGGATTCTGAGAACGAAGCAGTAGTTCATTCAGACGATGCTGATTCTCACAATGAAGAAATAGCTGATTCAGAGGATGCCGAATCTGAAGATGAAAGAATACCTGCTGATTCTGAGGATGATGAGTCTGAAGATGGTGAGGACGACATCCAACAATTTTATAATGAGTTTGAAGAAACTTTCAGTTTAAATGCAGAAGCAGTAGGATATAACCATGCTTTGATCGCTACAGAAGCTCAAAACTTCCGTGCTGTAGAACAATTTATTTTAATTGTTGCTAAAACGTTAAGATTTAAAGAATGTTACAAATCGATGATAACATCTTTTAAATTAGCTAATCTTGGATTCACCAACGCAAATTTCCCAACTGATATGAGACAATTTTGGGAAATCGTTAATCGTAGAATAAACAATTTTACAAACATAGTCGTCTGCACTATTTGTTGGGATCGACTAGGTAATGAAAAAAAACCAAGGATGAATTGTAGATGTGGGAGATGCGGGCCACGACAAAAAAATGATGATTTAGGGACTTTTCTTTATATTAATTTACGTTCTCAAATTCAAGGACTTTTTAAAAAACCTGGAATAGCTGCAGATCTTGAATATCCCTACACTAGAATAAAGAGCCACCCGAACGCGATTGAAGATATATATGACGGCAACGAATATGTGCGACACTCTCAGGAAGGAGGATTTCTGGAGCGAGGAAATCATAATTATTCTTTAGCACTCTGGGCTGATGGTGTGAGTCCTGCTAGAACATCTAATGTTCAAGTTTTGCCCGTGTTTATTCAGATTATGGAGTTATCTCCACGTGCTCGACAGCGAAATTCATTATTGGCTGCAATTTATGTCGGACCTCGAAAGCCAAATATGGCCCAGTTCTTACGCGATGTAGCGTACGACTTAAACAATCTTCATCACGACGGCGTGACCTGGCAACGAAATGGAGTTGAAATAACAAGTAGGTTTCTGACTCTTCTGGTATCAGCTGACTGTGAAGAAAGATACAGAATTTTTGGAATGACCCGGCATAACGGTGCATTTGGCTGTACATTTTGCTACGCTAATGGAGTACCGATACCACAAAATGAAAGAGGACCGCTAATCTACCACTTCGACGATGGAAACGCTGCAGATCGTACTGATGCTGATATCAGGCATGATGCTAGAGAGGCTGCGGCTAACGAAAGACCAGAAAGAGGCGTTAAAGTTGTTTCAGCCATGAGCATCGTTGCTAATTTTGATCTTCGAGCTGGGCAGCTAGTTGAAGCAATGCACTGTTTATGGGAAGGAAACTTTGTACGATTATTTAATAATTTGACCAATGCTACTAGGCAGCATCACCTAACAGCAGCACAACTTGCTATTATCAGTGAACGTATCACATCTATTAGAACGCCTACAAAGTTATCTAGATTACCGCGAGATCTGAAGAATTTTTCAAATTATACAGCTACAGAGTACCGAAATACCTGCTGGTATTATTGGCTGCCATGCACCCAAGATTTACTTGATCCACAATACCACAATCTTTGTGCAACTTTCGCCGAAGCAACATTCATCTTAAATCAAGATTCTATTCTGCCAAATGAGATAAACCGCGCTGAAAGACTTTTAGAGAAATACCGTCGGGACTTCGAAGCATTATTTCCAGAAAGAGAATTATCTTACAATTTACATTTACTGAAGCATATTCCTCGAAGCATTAGAGATTTGGGTCCTTCATAGGTGGCTTCGGGATTTTGGTTCGAGTCGTTGAATCGACAAGTTCAAAATTATTTGACTAGTCCCACTGATCGTGCTTCACAAGTTGCTTGCCGCATTTTATTGGCGCAAATGGTTGAAAAATTTTTGGATGTAGATAGACCTTTATTAAGTCCTGAAACATCAAACTTAGTGCGAGAAATGATCGGCAAAGAACGGTGGGAGAATCCACCTGAAAATGCTACTGGAAGATACATTGTGAATGATGATAACGGATCGGTTACTATATTTGCAGACGAACAAATCGCTGCTTTGGAAGCGGCTGGATTCAATAATATTGAACCAGATGTCGTAGTAATTACACGCAGTAATACAAACATCGAATGACAAAATACGACAATTCGATTGCCTGCGTCAAAGTGCCTCACCTTGGAGGAAACTATCAGTACGTAAGGATTGTATCAATAGTTGATTGGCAGCACCATGGCGCAAGACAAGGATTGTTTGGAACATTATTTAACATAATTGGGCCAGCTTTTAGAACTAGTTACATGAAAGTTGTTGAAGCATCTGAAAATGTTGTGTATGTGCCACTGGAAAATGTGTTATATCCTGCAGTTTTGGTATCAGCGTGTGAAAGGACATATATTTCTCGACTACCAAACCGTTGGGACAATGACTAATACCGTCATTTCTTCTCGGCATTTAAATTGTATAATAAAATAATGTTTCTCAATTAAAATTAATAAAACAATTAGAAAATAAAAAAGGTTGTCTTAAAACAATCCTTTTTTGTAATTTTTTTGTTACACCATTCATATGCGTATCACGCTCTCACAGCCAGTGAGATTACCCTCCGTAAAAGAGACTTTTCATGGCTGATTTTAGATAGGTATTTAATTGAAAATTCATGTAATAGCAATTATCAAGCAATTTTTAACATTAAATTAAATTAAATTTCGCAATTTCAATATAAATAGTTTTTACTTTTATTGTTTAAAAAATTATAATATATTTATAAGCTTAAACCCGTTTTATTAAAAATTCTCACTGTACTTGACTGCGATATTTATTTATTATTATCTCTATTTGGAGTTAAGGCAGCATAATGCTAATGTTATCCTAAAAATAAAAATCATAAGCTGCCCAACAAACTCATCCGAAATACACAAAAATCTACATTTTCTGAAAATTACAAGTTAATTAAAGTATTTTTAGTCAAGTAATCGTAAAAAAAGTAAAATTAGAAAAATAGAAAGTAAAATTTAGAAAATAAAATGAAATATATTAAATAGTAAGAAAAGAACATAATAAATATTTTAGTATACCAATTTTTCATGTATTATATTAAATAATATTAAATATTTCATAAAGAAGAATAAAAATGTATAAAAAAAATCACCGTTTCAAATTAACACTAACATCTACCTTTTTTAATGTACACACTTTTATGAGCGGAAAATGTTTTAAATGTAGCGAATTTTTTTAGTTAGACAGAAAAAATTGTAAAACCGATTTATTATATTATTTATGTACTTATATACCGCATTGCATTTCCTTGTAAAACTTTTGTATACAAGGGATTTACTCCCGTTGAGTTAAATAAAAAAAAAAAACCAAATTTTTTGATTTAATTCTTAAAAAACCACTATTGTACATGTTCAGTAAAAATTGTACGCTCTTTTCAAATACTCAATTAATTTTTATAAATACTACATTATAAATTTGAAATATTCACTGTCAAAAATCATTTGTAAAATTACTATTAAATGCTGTTTGAAAAAATTACCTAAAAATATATAAATTTAAATTATTAAACATTTAAAAATATTATATGCTGAAAGTATATTAAATTTGTGCGTAGAGAATTTAATTAATTAACGCTATTTAAATACTGATAAATGATGTACCTTATTCAGGTATGTTTTTTTACATTGAAATAAAACGATGGTTTTTTATACAATTTTCCGTACATATCGCATTGAATTATTTAACGCTATTTAATGACTGACAAATGACATACCTTATTTAGGTACAATTTTTAACTTTCAAAGTAGACTATGAATTATTTTCAAATTTTGCATACATACAGAATTTAATTAATTAACGCTATTTAAATATTAATAAATGATATACCTTATTTAGGTACGTTTTTTTACATTGAAATAATACGATGGTTTTTTTTTATAAAATGTTGCACATATGTAGCCTTGAATTATTTAACGCTATTTAACGATTGAAAAATATGA
>JAXIUT010028080.1:0-15741 GCA_035586675.1 Eurytoma californica | reverse complement strand
TCTCGCTCTCGCTCTCTCTCTCTCTCTCTCTCTCTCTCTCTCTCTCTTTGCAAATCAAAACGACCCTGTATAGCATAAGGAATTCAAAGCAGGATCAATGGACGTATCCCTTAATAAAAGTAGGCGCGTTATCGTATTATGTAAAGTGTATGCACAGATAAAATCCTAAGAAGTAAGCGCATCAGCAGCTCTCGTAATATCTGGAGCCTTCTGCAAGCTCCTGTAGAATATGATCCACTAATCTCTATTATGAGAATAAGCTTAGTGCACTTTAAAATAAGCAAAGTATCTTCTAGAGTTAAATTAGTGAAAAACTTCTAAATAAGTTACAAACTAGCAGAAAGTGCTCAGTTAATTAGAGATGAGTGAAGCCCATTTAATTAATTATCATTATATTTTGAGAATTTTGTATAATTCAATTTTAAAGAGTGTGCCATTTGAATACTTTATTTCAATTACTAAGCTTAGCGCTGAAGTTAATAAGTATCATTCAAGATAGTATTGTTTAAAGCTTCTTTACGGAAGCAAGGCTTTTGTGTAATACTTAAACTAATAATACAAAAGCCATTCAGTAACATTATACATTTTTATTATTTCAATATTTTATGCAGTCTGTTTGCTTCTTCAAACCTAAATGGAATATAACATAAATTTCATATCAAAAAGGGATTACGCAGTGTTGCAGAGAGCGAGCGCTTACTTCCTAATACAGCATAAGTGTTTAAAATTTTATATTAATTTGCTTTATGTTATGAATTTATAATTTTAAAGTATTAACTTTTTTAATACAAAAAAATCGAACATTACTTTTGTTTCCTCGTAGAGGAAGCTTTTTCGAGGGAGCTCTTGTTTTTGTTAGTAGTAAGGGTCAGAATTTGGTCAGACATATAGAGCGTAGTTATTTAACTTCTTTTGCAGCATTTTCTCTAGCAGAAAATTTATTTAAATATTATTGTCGAGCTAAAATGTAACAATTATTTAATTGATATACTTTGATTTATAAATTCTTCCATATAAATTTAACAATGGAAAATGTAAATTCTCCAGTTTTGGAATCTCGAAACTGACTCGATCTCGACATTTTGCAAAGAATGTTACTTGTTCTAATAATGGAAGGTTAAATATACTGGAAAATTACCATGTACGACGAACGCCTCAAATTTCTAATCCAATATGTAATAATATATTGCGATTTTGAATTGCAGAAGCTAGAAATACGAGATTGTTATTTTCGAATTTCGAATTTCTGAGTATAAATATACAGTCGCGATTGCACATTTGATTTTATTAGTCTGCGCTGTCGAAAGCACCTGAAACATATGTGAATTCTAGTCTATTTACAGAAGTGAGCAAAGTTTAAATATCAAACTGGAGGCCATATCACTGTCGAATGATTTAAGCGTCCGCAGCACACTAACCAGTTATTCCACCAAATAAATAAATCGAAAGCACACTGGTTTAACTTAAAAAACGCGTAAATCTTGCGTCGCCGTAAAGCAATTCGACATCAATTTGAAAGCCGAATAAACGCGAAGTACGACGTGCTTATTAAAAAGTTGATGAAAAAAAGAAGGCGCCCAGCCCTTTCACAAGCGCAACGCCGTAAAAAGGGGGAGACGAAAAATTGCGTGCCACGAGGGCCCCACCGTAAAACAATAACTTTTAATACGCAAGTGGCGAGTCAAAAGCACTTTGGGCTTTCTCTCGCTCTCGTACGATAAATTCCTCGAAGTTTCCCGACGCGACGCTGTAGAGACCATTATCCAAGGGCATAAAGTATATGCGCGCGGACGCGGCCGGAGGGGTAGGGCCGGTATATTGCCGCCACCCGGGAACGACGCACAAATGCGCGCCGCGCAGAGGCGGCCCGCATGCATGCGCCGGGCTCGGAACGACTCGTAAAGGGCACGGATTTTTCTCGGCCCGGGACAAAGGAGGGCCCGCCCCGAAAAGCTTATAATTTTCTCGCTTTGTACACAATCCCCGAACGCGCGTACGGATAAGCTTTTGTCGGCGCCCGCAAAGCAGGACACCTTATTTATTTTTTTTTTTTATTTTAGCAAAGCTCCGTTTGGATGGAAAAACCTCCTGAAGAATTGATGGTTTTCATTCGGAGCCAATTTCTTGTGTGCGTCCCTTTTTTATTTCTTGTAGTAACTTCAAAAGTAAAGGAAAAATTTTCTGAAATTTTAGAAGGAAATGCGATGAAATATACCGGAGTTTTGAAAAGTACACGATTCGTAGGTTTTCTTCTATATTATTATGTTTCTTTCGTTTACTTTAAATTAGGTTTTCAGTGTATTTTCTGTTTTATACTTCAATTCAATTCTTTTGTAAAAATTCGAATTTCAAACTTAAAAATAAAGTAATCAAAGCTAAAATTCAATATCGAGATATTTTTGCGCATTCTATTAAAAAATACCGGACTGAAAAAGTCACATTCTTTCAAAATATACTGCATAAGAGTATTGCACAGTCCGATAATGTAAAAGGAGACCGCTAAAACACCCAACGCTACGCACGAAAATAGAGATTTCACAAAAAAAAACAAAAAAAAAAAATTGTTACGCGTAAAATCCTTGCAACAAAGCCTTTGTCATTCCATGGCCAGCAAAGACGGACGACCCAATCGATAGGAATATCCTTTCTCCTTTTTTTTTGCTCTCGTCCGGTCATCGCCACTGGCCCCTACAAGACAAACGCCCGTTTGCTCGGGGTTGGTATATATGAGCGATGGCCGTAAAAACGCGCGGCAGTCCTGGCATACGACGACGTCGCGTCTGCCCGAGTGCGCAGAGAGCAGAGATAAATCGTAATGGGCTCTACCTACGTTATACGGGACTGGGGAGTTTTCTGAAGTACAATGTCCATTCTTTATACATATTCCCGGTAAAACATGAATTTTCCATAATGCTTTTTAATGCCTGGTCTGCTTTAATACTAATAATTCATATTTGTGTACTTTTTTAAATTAAACAAAAAATTACCGGAAAATAACGTTTCTTAAAAAAGTTAATTTAAAATTTTTTACTCTAAAGTATACAACAGAGTTAATATGGTATTGTGTACTCTTAGCTATAGTATATAAATATATTCATATACTCTTAACTATAGAATTTCAGCAGTAAACAAGTGGGTGTCAAATAAATATTTCCATGTCATATTGTAACGATCTTCAATAAACAATTAATTCACTTTTTATGCAAACACAACTTTTATTAACATAAACAACAAGAACGCGTTGACAGAAACGAAACCGGAGATTAACTAACTGAAAAACAGTCGCCAAGCGACAACTTCAGATTGTATGTATGAACAGAAAAGAACGTAGAATGCAAATATATAGCAATATTAAAAATGTAGATACTATAATATTATCATTATAATCGTTATTTCAGGCATTATCTTATTTATCAACTTCTTCATTATTATTAGCATCATCATCATGATTACTATCATCTTGAACATTATAAACACCGTCATATCGTCGTTTACATTGCCGTTGACGGTATCATCGTCAACGTTGTATCGTTATTGTCATCTTTATCATCCTGGTCATCATCTTATCATTATAAAAAACATCGCCTTCATCATTATTGACAAGAACAATGTTATTTCGTCATTAAAATTATGATTGCCATTATCAATTTTACTATCTTTTTATTCTTGTCGTCGATGTCATCAATATCGTTGTCGTCGTCCTCGTCATCGTTGTTATCATAAAACTGGTCTTTGTTAACATTATAGTCTTCACTATTGTCGTTATTCATTATGGTAAAATTTATTTCGCTGCTAATTAACTTTAAGGGCACGCTAACGAGTAATGAACGAAGTTAAGTATCAATTAGGTCTATTGATTGAATACAATTCCCATCAAAGATATCGAAAAAGATATTTTCCATGCGATTTAACTTTTTATTTTATTTCACTTCATTTTCATAAATTGTTTGTTAACGATATTACTCTCTAATATGTATTTCAACCGCAATGGCAGTGGCAGACGTTACTTTTCCCCAAGAGAACCGCATGGCTGCTTTAGCTTCAGCCTGCTGGAATTTTTGTCTTTTCATTATTTCGTTTCTTTTTTTATCTCGTCTCCGGTGCTTCTTTCCCTATTTTACGAGCTACGTCGTGAGCGATCGTCGACGCAAAATGACGTCTACGGCAAGAATCGCGTCTACAGAGATTCGCGCGAGTGTGCACACCGTCGAGCGCGAGGGTTTTTCATCCGGAGACTTCTGATTCGTCTTCTTTTCTCGTCTGGTGATTTACTTTTAATTACGAAATGGTTTCTCTATTCAACGGCTCCTCGCGCTTCAAGGTGTAGAAAAGGAGACTCACTCGTTTCTTTTCTCGCTTCTTGGCGAGGCAGCAGATGACGGAGAGTAAAACGTCATTTGTAAAGTACGGAATTTTGAAGCTTAATTTTTTCATACTTTTTTTCAGGTCGGTGAACTTAAGTGCTTTTTAAACGCAGGTCTTAAATAAAATGAGAATGATCTGCAATTTAACAGTCAGAGTGTTTAACAATATTTATACAATATGCATAATTACGGTAATTTTACACGTGTAAACATTTTCGTTTTATACAACTAGCTATTGCGCCGTTATTAGCACATTCATAAAAAATATAAAAAAAGGAGTGACTTAGCTAGACAAAGTAGTTAACTTATATCGCACTTGTGTGCTTCGCACGGCCACCGATTGAGAACTATAAAACATGTTTCAAAAAATGATTTTTAAAAGTGAAAACTACTGAATATAATTTAAACAAACTTAGTGTACTTAAAATTGAAAAGATTTATCGAATAATGTAATTAGAAATTTTAATTAAAACAGAACTTTAAAATGTTGTATATATATTTTGTAATACAAAAAAATATAATCATGAGGTACCCCAGACGAGACTACTTAACTATTCTTCGTTATCGAAGCTCGTGTTTGCACCGATACCCTACTGCCTATACCTGAAACAGATAGCAAATGCGCTTTCGGCGTACAATTGCATTGTCTTGTTTCCGCGACTCGCGGCGCTTCGATTCTGCAAGTCAAGACAATGGATAGATGAAAAAGCTCGATACGTTTGGTTACATCATCTCGATTTCGGGGTTTACTTCGTTGTTCATATTCATCTTCACGTATCTCAAAAAAGGAGACTAGTTTTTTGAGTGTTAGTGTTAGTTTTTAACGCATAGTGGTTGTAATTTTTTTAACCACGGAAGATTTTACAATCTAATTTTTTTAAGTAAACATGAGAAAGTAAAGTTTTAAGATCACTTAGACATTTTTTTATTCAGAGATCAATGAGCTTTACTATCTGAGTATCAGACAGTGACCTCCTATGCATTTTTACCACCAGTAGGAAACTTAACTATTATTTTTTTGATGCGCTGAGAATCGATTTTTCGCACATTTACAAAATATTTAGTTATTTATTATTAGATAAAAATAATAGTAAGTTTTCCCTATTATCCAAAAAATAAAAAAAAATTATTTAATAATTTCGATAAATTGTAAAAATAATTTAAAAAGATAACGTTACTATATTTCATTAAAATATTATAAGAAACTTTTGTTTTTGAACTCCTGTATACTTCTTCGGTTGATAGTTCGGAGTGGAAAATTAAAAAAAAAACAATCCACTATACCTGAAGTACCTTTTAAATCATTAGGCGTTGAAAAATAATATTACACAATTTTTTTTGTAAATCTACACTTTCAGCTTTCTTCAAAAGAACAAATACTCGCGATATTACCTATAATGATCTATCGCAGATTAATTATAGTTCCCGAATTTCTAGGAACCCCGTGATATCGTAAAGGTGAAATCCCATTTGCCGCGAGCAACGGCGGATAACCCGGAAGTAAATATCGAAAAAAAAAACAGGGCTTACGCGAGGGCACCACGAAATACGCCTCAATCCCAGCTGGCATTTTACAAATCCATTAGGCCTACACGAGAGACATTATTCGGTCGTTACCGTAAAGCGAGAAACAACGGGGAAAACGGCCTCCTCGCAATAACAACTGCCCCTCCCACCCTCCCTCCTCGGGGGGAATCTTCAATTTCGCTTCCTGGACGGAAAACGAGCCCCGGCGCCCGGGCACTTTCTTCCAGGCCGTTTCCGATATGAACGCGCATTAACTAAGCGTCACGTTCAATCGGCGTTTACGGGCGAGCATCGCGCGGATTTCGCAGCGAATCGCCGCCCGGGAGGCCGCGAGATGGGAAATTGAGACCGGGACGTGTGAGCGCTGCACCAAGCCGTCCTGGCCGCGCGATTTTATATACATATATATTTCTATATATATATATATATATATAAGATGGCACGTGCGCGTCCCGGAGATCTGCGGACGGGACGCAACGAAACAATTCCGCTTTCCGATTCGCATTACGGCGAATGGGAGGATTTTTAATGCGAGCTGTTTAGGTTTCCTTTGATATCGCTTAGGATCGGGGACTAGATCGAGCCGGCGATTTGGAGTCGGCTGTGGGGGCGATCCTTGTTTCGTCGTTAGTAAGAGTCTGGACGGACTGATCGGTGTGATGACAGATCTGAATGAATTGGAAAGCATTTATGTTTTTTACGGAAAAAATTAACATAGTTTATCATTGTTATGGAACTTGTAGTTGTATAAATATATGTACAAACAAAATATATAAACATTTATTTATCGAAGTATCTTATTTATACCGTTTATTTATTTGTTGAACCCAGATATTTGTAGAGTAAATCCTTTCTAGGATAAACACACCTGTTACGGACAGCATGGGGATTTATTAAAAAAAATTAAAATAGAATTAAAATTGAAAATGTGACACTTTAATTCTATACAGGAAAAATTATTGAAAATAATTAATTTAAATGCTATAAAATCGGACTCTGTAAGAAATGGTCGCCAGAATAAAAGGCATCGACAGCGAGATTCGGATATTAACTGTTGGACCGGAGTACAATTTCATAAATAATCCGCGAGATAAGTATGCCTTGCGAGATTTGTAGAGTCGACGGTACAGTTCGTGCCAGATCGAGCCAGAGGAAAGATCTTAGGTGGCTAATAGTTATAAAGGCATAATAATTATTTAAATTAAAAATCGTATCTAAAGCAAGGTTAGACTACACGCCATACTGATAAGTCCAGTAGGCTTACTTGGAATGAAACAAGCCGTATGGTGTAAATTAAAGAGAATCATCTCGAAGGTGTGCGTTACAATACCTGTGCTTAGGCTGGTATGTTATATATTGTCTTATTTTATAAAATATTCAAAAAAAATATATATATATATATAAGTTTCTTTACTAAACTTTAATAATGTGGAAGAATGTGTACATTATTCCAGAAAAAATGGAATCACTCTCAGTTTATGGGCAGATTTTTTCAACTAAAATGAAAAATCACTTTTTCGCATTATAGCAGACGATGTAATGTTGAAATATTTTTCTATATTTTATTCGAAAAAGTGAAATTTTAGAATTAAGATGAAATCATGATTTTTTTTTAAATATTTTAGGTATTTTAATTGATTTATTTAATGCAATTTTTGAAACATATAAAAATTATTGTAAAATCTGTTTTTCATGTAAATTATGATTTGATTATTTGCACACGAATTTCTATTACTACCTATATAGTTTAAAAATGCCACAAATTTTATCTAACAATTTTCACATTCTTCCTATTAAATTTAAAGTAGTATCATGTCATGCGATAGGAAAGTTTTAGGGGTTATTTCCGGTGATTTTTTCCATGCATTTGTTACTTGCTATATTTTTTAGGCCGAGCATATAGTATCATAAAATTTCCTGTATGTATGTCCATAGTCAGATTTAACGGATAAGATTTGACGAAATAATTGCCATGTTACTGGATATGTAGATTCTAGCTTGCAAGCTTTGTTAATTACAGGTATTAGTCGCATGGGCGAAGTGATTTTTGTCAGAAAATATTTATTTGACGCAACGCTAACGAACTTTGATCAATATCGCATAAAGATACCGTTAACTAGGTAGTTTCAGAAAAAAAAACAATTTTAAATGACGATAAAAAAGTCATTGTTCAACTCGTCGGAGAATGAAATTTTTCACAATGAATATTTCCATTTTTATTGCTATTTTCGAGAAATACTCTTTTATGAGCAAAATCATTCATTATAATCGATTCTGTCCATCCACATTACAGGGTAATCAGTTTCTACGTCCCATAAAAAATCATCGGTTTCATTTTATTTTGTTTTCAAGTAAACAGTTTTATTGATATTAAATTCTTACCTAATCATTTTAGGTCATTTTAAGTAGTGAACATGTGTCATGTACTTTGGCTTAAATCAGCATGGCTAGTTTTCAAGCTGTAAACTGCGATATTACGTAAATGTAATTATTTTTTGTATTTTTGATTACCTATGAAATGACTAATTTGTATAAGATTTCTTTAAATTTTTTTTATGCAATATTCATTGCACTTTTGACCTATAAACTGTATTTATAAATAACATTTTGAAATTGATATCGTCAATAATTTGATCGCAAGGCTATTATTTTTCGCTTTTTGCAAAAGCTGCATTACCACCATAAAATTCCATCGGCACGTAGTACACACAAGTGCCCTTTGACACAGTACCTCGACAAAGAAAGACGAATCGCGCATAAAACCCACGCCGCTATCGCGACTCACAAAAGCCTATATATCCAATGTCGAATCGCGCGCAATCAATCGCGGCTCGCGCTTACAGCGGCATTCCGACATGCAAAACACGCCGCGATGACGTCGGCGCGCGGGGCAATCCGTCGCGAGGCGCAGGCGGAATCAAGCTGTAAAAAGCCCGAGCGAAGGGCCGCGTCTCGCGCTCCCTTCCCGTCCCGGGGCCCTCTAATTTCGTTTGCCCCGGACAAACAATTCAATTAGTCGGCATATAATTGCCCGTAATTCGATCTCCCTAACGCGGCATGGTGGCCTGGGCGCAAAAACTCGAGCGACGGCGCGAGGCTGTTTGCGCGCGGGCCGAGCTTAATTGAATGCGCTAATTAAGGCGCCGATTTGAATCGCCCGCGATGCATCTGCCACCGTGCGTTTGATTTCCCTGCGCTCGACCCGCGAACTTTGTTTTTATTTTTTTTGTTTTGGCAGGGCGAACAACATGACTTGATTTTTTTTCATCGCCATTAGGGTTGTGTGCGTAACGCTTGCGGAAAAAAATCAAAAATAAAATCGTGCCTTAACTAGTTACAAAGTAAACAATTGAAGAATATTGATGCATTAAATTTTGAAACTTGATTTTGAGCTTTAGGCTATTGATATGGCACTTACTTAATGCATTTTATAGCTTGTGCAGTTCACTTTTAACGTTTTACCAAAAAAATTGCGAGTAACTTCTGTTCTTTTAAGTTTCAATATTAATTTATTACTGTGATGTCTTTATATTTGTTTATTTCTTTTATGCTTTAATTTTTAATCGAAGGAAAAAAAAGGAATTTGTCAATTTCAAACTCTATCAATACTGCAAATAAAAAGGTACTGTTTTTGATAAAAAGGTACTCTTCTGATCATTTGCAATTTTTATATTCACTGCAATGTAAATAACATCTGGTGAAATCATTGAGTTAGTTATAGTTAATTTTCTATGTATACGTTAAGGTAAATGGCTGTAATTCTACATAAAATTGTATCATTTAAATGTGAAAAATTTTGTATTAATTATTAATTTTTTTAATGATATCATTACTTTTTTTAATTATGGACTTGAAGATAGTATTAAAATTTGTTGAAACGTCTTAATAAGTATTCAAGTCCCTCAAAACGTCAATTTAGTAGAAACATTATTACTGTCACAACAAGAAAAAATACATTATTTTACGGAAATTCTAAAAAATTAAGTACTGGAAAGTTTTATTTTAAGTTATTTTATAATTTTTTTTAGAAAGTCTGAGGTGTACAAGAATTTTTATTAAAATCTCTCATCGCAAACCAAGATGATCGAGTTTGAATTAAGTATTCTATTTTCTAATAAAAGTCATAATTATTTAAATGTTCTTAAAAAGTAAATTTTGTTATAAAAATGCTGATTAATTATTTAAGTTTAAGATAAGACAAAAATATGACTCCTTAATGTTTTACTAGAATCGATTTTATGCATTTGAAAAGTTATGGATATTCTGAAATTTATTAATTAAATATTTGCTTACTTGGAGTGATTTATTTTCAAATGGTTATAATTATTAAAGAATCTTTTAGAAGATGGATGTAATACATAAATTTCTACAAGATATCAAACTGAATTATATAATACTCTAAGTAAATTTGCAAAATCTAGGTCGTTGATAAAAATACCTTCCATCACGAAAACCGCCAATCTAAAGTCACGACTTACTACAATAATAAAATAGAATTCGTTGGCGATGGATTCTAATTTCGGATCATCCCTGTCGAACATTGAAAAGAAAAAGAAAGCCAACCGTCTCGTAAATAGCCGCACCCTCCTTCTTTAATAAACGCGCTCCGCGAAGACCGTAACTCTCAAATTTTCCGCTCGATTAGCCCCGAAAAAAAGTGCGAACGGCCAACTTCTCGCACTAACCTGAACAAAGCGACGTGGGGCGGTGAAAGTACGTTAAGTACCCGTCCGCTATAGTCCGCCGCTGAAAATTTCGGAAAAAGCGATTTCACGCCGGGCCGAATTATTTCTCCAGCTATGCGCGGCGCCCCGGTGATATCGCCGTTTTTTTTGTTCCTCCTCCGCGGCGCCACCGCGAAATAACGAAATTCTTCGCGTAATAAGTGGAGGCGCCCGCGCCGGAAGGAAGAGCGAGAGCTGCTCCCGTAACTCGAGGAGCGACTTTTCATATACCTTTTTCACATCATAAATTTAATCGGCTTCGAGTTTATTGGATTTGGGGTGGGTATTCGCCGTGGAGTCGCGCGCGCGCCCCTCCGGTCGGCTGGAGGCGACTGGAAAGCGAGGAGGCGTGAGCTGGATTCCCTCCTTACCTTCGTCACCCCTCCTTGGCGCGACACCGAACTATTAAGCCAAGAATTTTTATAGAGCGTGATAAAAATATCTGGCTCGGGCCGTAGATCACTTTCGCCGCTAAAGCGAGAGGAGAGTCTCGACTTACTCTCGGCTCTTCTCTTTTCTCGGTTCTTCCTTGCCGTGCTTCTTTTGTTCCCTTTTTCTTGCGGCCAGAAGGACGCTTCGTCCTTTATTTTCTTCTTTTTTTACTTTCTATTAAACGGCGTGTTTTTCGATTAGGGAGCCACGCGATCGCCAGCGTGGATCGCTTTCAATTTTCTCGCACACGGCGATATGGATACGCGCGCAGTTTTCCGATGAGTGTGGGTGTGCTTTTATTCCGATAAATATGTACGGCGAGTGAGGGTATGAGAATTTTCATGGTGGCAATTTTTGTTTGTTAAATTGGTATGTTTTCTTAAGTGTAAGTAGTCCATCTTTTTTATAAAAAAAAATGTAAAATGAACTTGTAATGTAATCTACTACTATTGTAGTACATTTGCACTAAATTTTTATTTTATAACTATGTATCATGGGAGTTACAGTTATTTATTAATAAAATAAAAAATAAAATATCTATTGATTTTATTATAAATTTTGAAGTATAATATATAATTTTGAAATATATTAACTCACAATTAAAAACTCTGAATCAAAATTGCACCCTTCATCGTCAAATAATTGTAAGTCAATACAAAAAAATATGTAAAATTTACGATAAACCTCACCGTAAAAATCTCTTGAAGAAACATACTCTTAACACTTAGAAATTATTTTGAAATATTCCAATTTTTATAAAAAAGATTTGCAAATTTTTAAAGAAAAATCCCCATATTTTTAAGGAGCTTTTAATATAAAAGGTTAACCATTTTGCTTAGAACACGATTTATATTTATTAAAGTTTTTATGGTGATTTTGCTCTTTTTCAAAGTAAGTAAAATAAGTAGGCCCAAAAGCTGAGTTTCTTTTTCTTTTCCGTAAAAATGTCCAGTGACCCAAATCTTTATCCAACATTATATTTTCGTAAGTCCAGCTTTATCTCAGTGTACAAAAAATCCTCCCACAATTACGCAGCTGAATCGTTCGAACCCTTTCCAGGTTTATCCCCGCGCGATTGTAACAGCTCCACAAACGAGTCCCACGTAATATTTCGATTAGAAAGAGGATACCTCGAAAATGGCCGTAATGCGATTGGACTGCCTCCCCGGTCTCTCCCCCGGCAGCAAAGAAAGTAGTTTTCTCGATTAATTGCTCTCTTTTGGTGGGAACGACGTCGGCGTCTCGCGTTACAGGCTAGGCCGAGGCGGCCATTAGGCGATTCGCGCCTGCGCGCGTCTCCGATGGAGAGACGGCAAACGGAAAATTGGATTTTTAATTTGTCCCCGACGCCGACGACCGACGGCAAATTAAGTAAACGCCCTCCTCCTCCGCGGAGCAGCCGCCGGCGCAGCGAGAAAGGAGTTAATCGAGAAACGCTCGATCGAGAGGAGCCGCCGAATCGCTTATCTGTCTGGCTGCTGTTCGTTTAGCTTTCTCCTCCCGGGTAGCACGTAATCGTCCAGGCCTTCTTATACTCGGCTGTGTACCGCGTAAATTACGGTTTCGATGCGACGTCTTATTAATCGACGGCGGCGTCTGCTTACACCTGTACCGTTGTTATATACACTTCGGATAAGTTGTTTACGTTGCGTTGATTTAATTTAAGTCGGTGATTCAAATTTAATTAATTTTTTTTTCAATTTTTACTCTTCTTTGAGGCAACGGGACAGGTTCAACGTTGGATCGGTGAATTTTCATTCCGTAATCCTTTATATTTTAACGAAATAAACAAATATTCGGGTAAAAGGCAGTTTTAATCAGTGATTTAAATAATGGGATTCAATTTTCGTTTACGTGTGTAAATATTAATACAATATAAATTATACGTACAAAAACTCGGATCTTTTTGTGTGCATTTTATACTTTTCACGTTGAAAAAACAAAAGCTGCTATTTATGTGATGGTAATGTATTTATTTCTGTTCATTATTAATTAAATAAATACAGTTTGATTAAAATTTTCATTGATTATCCCAGTATTATTGTAAAGGTATGATTATTTTCCGTTGCCAGTGAATTTTCTCAGGATGTGTTTGACAGAATGATAATAATTTATTTTTTATTGTTGATTATTTACAAATGGTAACTTGCAAATATGACTAATAAAATTTTTTTTATATAATAAAATTAGTTTGGGCACCGATAATACGTTTGCAGTCTTCTATTGACTAATTCATATACTTTTACCAAATTTAGTTAATTGCTATTCTTTTAGGGTCATACAAGGAGAAAAATGTTGCATTAATAATTGCTGCATAATACAGTCTAAAATATTTACATTGAATTTGAGTAAATTTGTTAGTCACAATACTTTTTTTAATTTACCGAGTTTTCTTCATTTCTGTAAAGAATATAGTCATTTTTATGGAACATTATTCTCCATGTAATCGGTGTACTACATCCGACCCTAGAAGGTTAAACTTAATATCCACAAATTAGAAATACTTTAAACAATTTAATTTGCACATACTAAAAACAAAAAGGAATTTACGGTCCAAAAGGTGTACTCCACCTCGTTACAAATCGTTTGGCGTTACAAACGAGTCCCCCTTCTTTCCGTTCGACCCGGCCCCACCTCCTTGTAATCGAGAGACTCTCCAAGTGGATCTAAACCTCTCGAAGTTTCCCGAGCGCGTAAGAAGAGATTTCGAGCAAGACTCCGGTAATTTCCAAGTTTGAACTTTGCCCGAACCAGTAGATTAATGCCCCTCTCTCTCGCGCGCGCAGATTTCCCGACCGAGCGCGAGTGCGTTTATTTTCTGGGAGGAAGCCCGAAAGAACGGGGTTGATGGTACGGGCCTGCCGCGGGTAAATATCTGCTCATCAGTGTGCACTCGCTGAGCCGCGGGTAAAAGGAACAGCAATTTCATGATCTACTAATCGTTGGGTCTCTTCGTTCGAACTGCTTTCTCGTTGTTTATACCGACATGACTTTGATTTTAAGTAAATTTTACAAATTATTGTTGTTTTTATTAAGATCATTTTGTTGTCTTTATACTCTGCAAATATAAATAAATGAAATTCATCCACATACATTTCAAAGGATAAGTGCATATTCGGTTGTTCGTATGTGAAATCTGTGATGAATTTCATCACTTCATATTTAAAGTAATAGTGTTTACTTTTTATTTATTTTATTTTATTTTATTTTATTTTATTTTATTTTATTTATTTTATTTTATTTGTTTTATTTATTTTATTTTATTTTATTTTATTTATTTTATTTATTTTATTTATTTTATTTATTTTATTTATTTTATTTTACGGGTCGAAACCCTGTACACAAAATTAACTTAAATTAAATTAAAATTTAGAAAATACAAAGTTATTACATAACTAGAAATTAATAGTGAAATCCTTAGCGGCATTTTTAAAAGGAACAAGGTAAAACTGCTTGATACTGAGTGGCATACAGTTCCACTGACGTTTAATACGATTAACAGTAGAAAAGAAGCCAACATTCGAATGAAAGGTGTCTTCCTGGAGTATACGAAAGTTGCACAAGTTATATTTAATATTTCTCTCGGAAGAGATCTCTCACTAACGGACACTTTAAGTAATCGTTTATAATTTTGTAAGCGACTAGAATGTCATGATATTAATGAAGAGACCTTATGGTTTGAACATTGTAACGAATCGCATGCTCAGCTAGGTCATGGTTAAAGCGACTGATTGCCCTATACTGTTCTTAAAGGAAATAAATGTAATAAAACGTCTTGGTAAAGACTCGAGATTATTTATTAATACGTTCGCATATAGTGCAGAATTTAAAATAATTGATTTTTTTAAGAATAATGGAATTAAGGAAAAGTCACGTGACCTTCAAAGATTTATTTTTTTCTGTTGATATACGGTCCATAAGTCATTGAATTAAATAGATATAAAATCTGTTTTAAAAAACTGCTACGTGCAAAAAGACAGTTTTTATGTATATGTACATATTGTGGTCAGGTTGATATATTTCCAGCCATAATACACAAAAATCGAGAAACATTGTCAATAAATTTCGTGCATCAAATAAATTTCTCTGAACGCAAAGTGATTTAATCACTGCCAACATTTCACTTTTAAATATCACTTTATAATTGAATTTGTGAAATATGGCACTTAATACAAACAGTATATTTTTCAATTCCGAATAAAAGTTCAAAATATTCGCAATTTATATTGTATGAAAACTTTATTTTGATTACATTTCTCTTAATGATTAGTGCTCAACTAGTAAGTAGAGGGGATTAGACTATTTTTACATAACACTGAGAAAAATTTACAAAATCACTTATTGATAGTCACTCACTAGACCGCTCGAGTCACCATATTTCTCTCCAAGCATACGTCCAGCGTGAATTTAACACCATTATGAAAGCTGTACTCTCAAATGGTTACATCGAAAAACAAATCAATAAGATGAATAAATACAAAACTAATTGCATATTATAGAAACATACAAAAATTCCTTTCTCACATGGAATACTTTGATAACTAGCCATTTTCGAATCTTGAGCCCGGGAAGTATTTGCTCAGGAATACTAGAACACAATATATTTCATTTTTAGATTGTAACGGATACTAGTTCAAACTAGTATTTTCTAGTATCGTATGCGCGATGTAAATAGTGAGGGTAAGAGTTTCGGC
>JAXIUT010028069.1:0-15743 GCA_035586675.1 Eurytoma californica | reverse complement strand
TGTGTGTGTGTGTGTGTGTGTGTGTGTGTGTGTGTGTGTGTGTGTGTGTGTGTGTGTGTGTGTGTGTGTGTGTGTCATGAGCATATTATAATAGAAAAAAAACACCAAAAGATCTCAATTTATGTTTCGTTTAGTTAAAAAATTTCATATTTTTGATTATCTTTCTTTATCAACAGTGCCGTTACACAATCTATCTGCTCTATCTCGCCCCTTCGCGTCAAACCGCGTAAAAAACCCGGCCGATCCGAGCAGCAAGTAGTAACAGGCTCGCACCGGGCGGACAGCTGCGCGCGATTTACGCCGATGAAGAAAAACGAAAAGATGAATCCACTATCCCTCATCCCACCCATACTTCGCGCATCCCCCCTGCAAGAAGTTGCCCAGTAGAGCTAGAGAGAGAGAGAGAGAGAGAGAGAGAGAGAAAGTAGATCAATTTATTTTTTCTCTCCACCCCCGCTGTCGCCGGCGTGAAATCGGCGCGCGCGGCACCGATAAAAGCGTGGCGCGCTCGATAATCGAGGGCGCCCCGCTCACCCCGGGAAATACCGCGTAAATCAACGCACGGCCTATGTGTGGTTAATGAATACTGCAGGCGCGATACGCGCGTTTCGGCCGGCGGATGTCGAAGGTCGCGCGCCCGGCGGGTCGATCGAGGGGCGGCGATTGCGCCGCTAACTTATCGCTTCGCGCGCGCGACGCTCTTTTTTTTACTTGGCCGGGGCCAATAATTCGACTCACGGGGCGGATGCGGCGCGTTTGTTACGCGGGAATTAGGTGGTACGATGAGAAAGCGATTCGGCGGGATTAAGTTATGAACCGTGGAGTATTTTTTTTATTTTTTTGAGAGAGGGAACAAAATTGTTCCCACCGGAAATGAAGTTGTATTGATTACTAAATTCTACTCGCGTGCAGTTGTATTTTTAATATTTGATGATTTTATTATGATTTGTTGTTTTAATTGCGACTGTTTTAGAGTTCTACAGGCTGATGGTTTGTTTATTTATTTACATCCAGAGGAAGGTAAATTGCGTTAAAGGAAAATAACATGTCCAGGTCGCAGGTCTGGACAATATAAATTGTGTACCTTATATACTACAGGAAAATTTTGTAGGTCAAAGAATACTCATGGACCTATAACCAAGTCTAATAGTTACAATTATAACTTAATAAAAAAAATTCTTATTATTTTCTTTAACATTTTAGAATTATTTCAGATTTATTTAGAGCTACTACGACTTTGTAGAACCAGTTTATGTAGTTTTTGAAGCAAAAAGTAAATTGCTTCTGCAAGCAAGATTAGATCTACTAAATTTAGTGTAATTCCGATAATTGCGTATACAAAGGATTTTTATTCCTTTTATGAAACAGTTACTTTTAATATTTTAAAGTAAACGTGATTCTTCTTTTAGCAAAGGAAAGATTTTCGCTTAAACTTTTGTTTCACTTAACGTTGTTATGGTCGATTACCATAAAGTTCCGGGTTTTAGAGCAAAATAGATACTTCAGATAAGTACTTTCAGCAAAGAACGCTTAATAAGTATCGATTTCACTTCATTACCGCGACGCGCAGTAATTTAATCCTCTTAAAACACGGAGTATATATTACAAACACGAGTGCTACAACTTTGGCGGGTTGTGTAAGCTAAATAACTTTAGCGCAAAAACAGCTGCCATATTTTCATCGAATGTATATAAACTACCGTAAACTGTGTGTGCGCCGGAAAAAATTCAATGCAACGTGGAATAAGAAATTTCCTTTTTCTAAAGTAACCCTATTTACCTCACTACGCTGAGACGAGGAAAAGGTGTTTTTAAAAAGTCAGGATGCTTTCTTCCCCGGTACTCGTGCACTCTTCTTAATTCAAAAATAGTTACCCACGCGGAGAGCTTAGTCAAATAAAAATTGCCTTGAAGGGTAAGTGAAAAATTGCCTTGGCTCGCAGGGTAAATTCGACGCTCGCGTTTCAGCCTAGCAAAAATTTTATCCCATCAAAGATTTACAACGAAAACTTTATCTTGGATGCTTTGCGATCTGGTGGAAAAAAAAACATTTTCTCCCTCTCACGTATACACTTCACTCTCTCCTGTCAGGAAAAATGCATTACCCGTACAAAGCCGCGCAAACAAGCCTCTGTTTTTTGTAACGTTGTTTTGTCAATCAAACAGAACAATACCTTCAGAAGCGCCGCGGCTCGCATGAAAATCGCCAAATTCACGAGCATTTCATTTAATTCCCGTCCACCGCACGCAGTCGCATTTGTCAAGCTCTCTCTCTCTCTCTCTCTCTCAATATTCCAGTAGTAGGCACGGAGACGGGTACCAGGGCTTTTCAAAGTCATAGTGCACGTTTCTGGAACTCCCTCCCTTCTGCCCTGCTCCTCACCATCTTTGTTAGCGTTCAAAAGGGCGGTACACCAATATCTGCTCGATCTTGATCATTAGCTCTCCCGGCGGAAGGGGGTGTCAGTAAGTAAATTTAGTCTGCGGCATTTCGCAGTTTTGACTGGGCCTCTAGGCCAAAATTATTTTATCTGTGATAACAATTTGCCTGTAGGCAAATTATGTGATACGTTGCTTCGTAGCAACGCTAAATGTATATAGTTTTTTAAAAAAAGAATCGTACTTATTAAGGTCCTTGACCAAAATTTTATAACTTGAAAATTTTATTTTATTGTAAATCATCTTATTGTATATTCGTTTATTATACTTTCATGTATTATATTTATATTTTTGTTGTGAAAACAAATAATAAAGGATCTATCTATCTACTACCTCTTCCCTCCCGCTGCTGCTCTAGCAACTTGATCGACAAGCTCTCTCGGTGCGCGCGTGCATCCTTCCCTGCCCCCGCATGCACACACGCACGCACACCGACGTATAAATTTTCTTTTCTTTGTAATTTCAAGCTCTCGCTTTTCCAGCTCCGCTCCGCTTCCCCCTGACCTGTCATTACGCTGGCCTTCCCCGCTGCGAGCGTCGCTTTCTCGATCTGTCTCTCCACCCCCTGCTTTTTTTCCCTTCACCACCGTCACTTCGTTATTTAAGAAATTCGAAGAAGGCGGACGGTTGAGCCTTTAATGACGTCAATTTTGCCTTTGCGACCGGTCCGCGGATCCGAAGTGGTCTCTCCATTTCCATCTTTTAAATTTCCGAGAGAGATTCAGTTTTACAAAATAATTAGTAGTCGTATTACCGCTGGAAAAAGTCGGGGGGTAATTTTGTACCCGGAGTTCGCTGGATGTAAATTAAAATGTTCGGCGTTCAAATAATTTCCCGCGCACTTTTAAAGAGCTTTCGAACAACTTGTGTCCGAGAATATCGCAGAAATAAAGCTATCGTGCTTTATTCTCTTCGAGTTATATTTTCGTCTGATATAAGTGTACATACTTCACGAGCTTGCGACACGCGTTAGTGCAATAAAAGATTTAGCTTGCGTTTAAGTGGTCTCTTCTTTTTTGTAAGATTCTGAAAAGTGCGCGTGGTAAATTTGAAATGTTTAGAAAAAGCTTCTTCAAAGAGGAAGCAAAAGAAGTTATAACTCCTTTTTACACAGTTAATGATTAACTTTTCAGGTTGAATAAAACACACATCAGTTATTTATAAATAGAACATTTTTTTATTTATTTCATATACTATATACATTAATTCTCCAGAAGCTTAAAAGTGCAGGCGGTAAATTTGAAATAAATTACATTTATTTCTTATCAATTCTACACTTCAGTGTTTAAAATGAACTATTAAAATGAATCACGAAAGAATCACCATTTTCCTTTTAAAAAATTTCAAATTTACCGCACGCACTTCAAAGATCCTTTGCGAAAAGCGAGTTTAATTAATCTAATTTCCAAAAGCTCTGTCGTTCACCAGAACGACGAAGAATCCGATTCGATCGACCAAAACACACACCGATCGTCGAATTAAGAGAAAAGGGTCCGCTCGCTCGCGCGATTGGAGTGGCCGGGAATCGATTGGCCGCGCGCGCGGGCACCGAGTCAAACGAGGCGCCCGCTGCCCCGCCGTCGCGGGCGGGAAAAAAAAGTTCGCCAATTTCCGGGGGCTTGGGTTCATTAGCGCGGCCGCGCCGGCTGCCAGAACCCGGCTTTTGTCGGGCGCCCACGCGATTTGGCGAGCGGCGCGCGCGACGCGGAACTCCCGCCAAGTGCCGTTAAACCGAGTCATTCTTACGTGCGCGCGATTAGATGCAGATTGGGAGCGCCGGGCGTACGTGTGCGCGCCGATGGATCGCGCGCTCCTTCGGATATACGAGTCGCGGAATGTAGGTCCGCGCTCCGGCGGTATGTAGATTGCTGCGGTTGTGGGTGACGTTTTTTTTTTTTCTACTTCGAGCTGAATAGCGCAATCTCTTGATGGTCAGAAGTAAAGTAAGTGACTGCGGAGGCACGAGCAAGGTAAATAGGCAGTAGGGCAATTTGTGTTATTGTCGCGCTTGGAGACTTACGCGGAATGGATGAAGGTTGTCTATTCTACGACTGATTATGAGATAATTTAAGTATTGTTAGAGATTGTAGTTTTTTTTATAAGACATTGGAATTAATAATAGATTCAAAAATGTTTTCAACTAATGTATATTTGTTTTTATTATTTTAAGAAAACAATATCTATGAAAATGTGAGAATAACAAAAAAATATTTTATTTCCGTATGTGAAAACAGTCAACCTATAGTGATTTTACATAAACGTTTATTAAAACCAAATTTGAGATATTTTAGTTCTGATCAATTCAAATAGTTTTGTTGGCGCTTAATACCAGCTATACTGTGTGGAACCGCTAGAACAATCTTAATAAACCTACTTTACTGGTGCTCCAAATAAATGGGATTTACCTATCTCGATTCTCAAACTGCTGTTTATTGGCAATGTCTGTAAAATTTTCTATCGCAGATGAAAGATCCGTAAATACTACTTTAATTAACGTTCTATAAACTGAAAAAACTATAAAAGCTAAGATATCAATTTCTAAAGCTTTCGAATATTTTCAAAAACTAATTATTCACTTACAAAGAACACTGTTCAATTAGTCATTTAATGAAAAAAATTTTAATTTAATAGATAATCTTTTTATTTAATAGAAAGTATTTGAAAACATTTTTAATACTACACAGTAGAAACAGACAAGTGTAGTCAGACATAGATATTCAGTTCATTCCCTTCCTTTCCCTTTTTTTCTTTTTAACTTGATGAAAACAATTTTAAACTGCACATTGAATTCGTCTACACATAAATTTTCTATTCATTTAACAAAACCTCTAAAACGATGAATTCTGCAAAATACAGCCCTTTGACTCGTCCGCGCCTGACGCGCGCGTCCCCGTTAATCAGCAGCCGGCGAAAGACGATTGTCGGGGTTAACTCCGGGCCGGGCAGTGGCCGTCAATTTACGATCGCGGCCCGCGTATTTCGCGGGTAATTAGCGGGCGAGACGCGGCCCGGCCGTATCTGCGCGCCAGTCCGCTCCTCCCCTCTGTGTATCTTGCGGAGACGCGGCCCGGGTCTCCCCTTCGTTATCGCGGCTGTGAATACGAGATATCCCGCGCGGCGGAATATATTTGCTTTCGAGGGTAATGCGCCATCCGGGACATGTCGATTATTCCAAATTCGACTCGTCGATGCGACGGATGTGTTCGCACCTTCAATTGGATCTTTGTCACGGGAGGTCGGGGGTTTATTACGTTTCGATGTAACGGGAGGGATGTATAACTCGATTTGGGCTTCGTTGTTCTTTTCGGGTGTTCTGGGTTAACTTGATCTTTGGGCTCGGGGACAATAGAAAGGTTTCAAATTACTTTGGGACTTTGTTTTTTGTTTCGAAGATTTTTTTGAGAGGGTCGTGGAAGCAGTCTTCCTCTTTTGGGTCAGTTGTGCGATTTTTTAAGATGAGTGGTGCGGGAGATTTCGGTAAATACAGTGAAAAGATTAAGCGCGTTTGTTTAACGAAAGGAAAATAAGGCGAGATTCCAGTTTTAGATGTCTGGAGACTGAGAAAACGATGTAGAAGATGAACGCTTGAGATTAGGCAGGGTGGAAAAATTTACATTCTACATTTCTTTGGAGATTCAGTTTTTCTCTTGAATATCAGAACCGTGTTTAATATATAATTTAAATTTTTTTTGCAATAATAAAAAGAAATTAAATATGCTTATTATAGAATAAAATGCAGTAGAATGGTGAATGAATATGTAGGTCTGTCAATTTGAAAAAGAGCACGTCAGAATAAAAAGCACTTACACCTCGGGGGCGCGAAAAATTTCATTATTATGTATCTGACGAGGCATCTTTTATCAATAAGAACCCGGGAGAAAAATTGAAATGCTTTTCTCTCTGAGAAAAATATGCAGGGTTAGGTATCTTAAAAAAAAGCTCGAATACATTCACCCATTTTTACGAAGAATCTCCAAAATTTCCCCAAAGTCAATTTTATCAATATTATATACCTTTCCTCACCGCAATGCTTCCTTATTCCGTTCAGTAAAAAATCTTTCGTCTCTCAAAATCCAATTGCCAAGTACTTACCTTAAAAGCTTCCGTTCTAAAATTTTAATTCGAAAATTTAAAGGCAATTACAATTTATAAGTTTATTTTATCTTATTAGCAATAAAACGGAAAATAAAAGCTCGCGTAAAGGGACCGGTTGGTACCGGCGCGCAAAAAGAAAAGCGCAATTCCGCGCGAGGCTAGATACGCCCGTAGTGACCAATGACGCGGCTTCATTCAGCCAGATGGATCTTTTATTACGCCCCGGCGGCTCGTACCTCTCACTCCTTTACGCCGCTTCGAATCTACGCACTTATCGCTGGCCCTCGTTTTGGCCCACGCCGACTCAACGACTTTTCTATCGCTACTGCAGTGATGCTTTATTCTCTCCCCGATCGGCTCCCTTTTCTCCTTTTTTTTTCCTTATTTTTATTTCTTGTTTATTCGTTGCGCGCCGAGGTATGGACCCGGTGGGAGCGGGGGTTTCCCGGCGCTTCTGGGATTCCCCGCTTTTTTTGCGCTCGGTAAATTTAAAGACGTGGTCTGCACTTGCAGCGGGAACGATAGCGCGGTCCGATATTTTTTTGAAATTTCTTTTAGTTTTTATAAGTCTTTTTTAGGGGACTATCAAGGTCAATATTTTCCAACTTTCTAGATGTTGGTCAATATTTTCCTTCTCTGCTCGAAGGATAGATAGGTGCTATTATATCTAGCATTGAAGTTAGTTTTTCTTCAAAAGTTTTCAAAAGATAAATTCGACGGAATTTCAGAATAAAATATTTTCTTAAATGTTAAAAGAGAAATCTTTTAAAAACATTTCATTGCTTTTAAAATATTAATCTATTACGTAAGATACTAGATGCCAATAAAAATGAATGAGCCGCTTAATTTGTAAAATAGGTCACTAACGCCTTATTGTAATATTGAAAAACAAGTAAAACTTTGACCTCCGAGTCGAGCAAAGAAAGAACACGCATAAATTCTCGGAAATTTGACGGGCCCGCTTGAGCATCATTTCGCGCGAAAGCGAAAATTCCAGTGGCGCGCAGTGAGCGGGGGGGATCAAACGAAAATCCCCGATGGGGTACAAAACCGAAAAGCCGAAAAGGTAAACCCAATCTGGCTGGGACGATTCCGGGGGCTGGCCCCCTCCCGTTAATTGGTCAAGACTATCTCTCGGCACTTTGCTTTTACGCGGCGCTTCCTCGAATATTACCCCCACCGCCCCTCCCGCTATTATCAAGCTATTCATCTGCGCGCACCCCTTCGATCTTCCCGGGGTCGGCTCTTTATTCCCGTTGTTATTCCCCCCGCCCTTCCGGGTGACCGCGCCGTAGCTCGTAATGACGCGATCCCCTCGTTTCGCCGAGATTGGACGGACTCGCGCCTCGAGGATCTCCGCGTCTCTCTCGCCGTCGGGATTCCCCGGTGTCTCCTTCTTTCCTCTCTTCCAGCCGTCCCCCCTCTTCCCCCGACGTATTATTTTTACGCCGCGTTCCCGCGGGGGAGGACGCGCCGTGTGTGTAACTGTGTGTGTGTGGGGGGGGGGGGAGTCGTTGCGCCTTCTCGGGGAGAGGAAACGGCCGGCGAGTATACGCGGCGGCACTACTTGTTGACGGCGGGATGTGTATCGCGAGCTGGAGTCCTACGGCTGGCCCGTGATTTATCGGCTGCGCGCCGGAGTGGGCGTTTGTTCGGGCGTTAGTGTAACGAGCGGGACGACTGTAATGGGAATTCAGAAGGAATACAGGCCGACTTGCCGGAGTCGGGGAGGATCGCGCGAGATAAGTCAGCGTCAGGAAGATAAACGGAGCTTCAATTGTTGTTTGCTTGATCATATCGAGCGTTTCTTTTTCTTTTGTTGAGTTGCTCCGAGTGTGTAAATATACTTGATCGCGCTTTTCTCGCGAGATTCTTTTTTTGGAGATATCTTTTGTAATTTTTTGAAAAATGAAATGTTTAAGTGATGGATTTTTTTATGGATAAATATTTGAACGATCGGAGGAAAAAAGGGAACATTTTTTGCCAACTTATGACTAAAAAGCCAGGAAAGGTGATGATTTTAGTCATAAAAGGAGCGAGAAATTGTTTATAAACATGCTTAAAAAATAGTTACTTTTTATTGCAGATCATATATGCAGATTCTTGTTATGCTTTATAAAATTTTAAATGGAAGAATAATATTAAAATTTAATCAAGTCGTAAAAGAGTTCTCACTTGTTCTATGAAGTTATAGTGACGGTATAAAAGTTTTGTTATGATTTGATGACTAAAAAGATGTTGTATGCGTAAAAGTACAAACTTACGAGTCCTTGAAGACGTTTATGCTGAATATTTTACAAAAAAATTTTTAATATATCTAAATAACTTATGTATAGGTAAACTTAAGTATTAAGCTTAATATTTTAATCAATGCAGTTAGACTGTAAAAGAACATTAATTTATAAAATATAAACAATATTAAAAAAATAATGAATTGTTAAAATCTGTTATCACAAACAATTACTTTGTTTTATAAAACTGTTCCTCGCATAAAATGTTTAACGTTTTTAATTAAAATTTAGGACTTTTTAAATCCTCAACTTTTAAAGCCTTTTGATATCCACATACGAGCCTTTAAAAGTCAAGGACGTGACGGCGGAACAATAGAGAGAATTTTACATCTAGACAGTTTTGCTTCAGATTTAAAAATTCATTTTAAGTGAATTTCATCAAATCTTTTACTCCACAATATTAAAAGGTTTAATGGCGCTTAAGTAAAATTCGCGACCACACGAATTTTTACCAATTCCTCCCCCTCTTCGCGTAAAATATAAAAGTTTCATCAGATACTAAAGTCAATTAAAGAAAATTAACGATCCCAGCGAAACTGCTGGCGTGACTTTTCAAACGAGTCATCGTAAAAAAAAAAATCAAGCTCGTAAACCTTTCAAAATTTCAAAATCTTTAATCGACTCCGTGGAATTATCGCCTCTGTACAATAGCCCGATCGCCTTCCCGATAGAAAAAAGAGGAAGAACTACGGCGAGCTTTTATTTTCCGAAGCCAAATGAAGTTTATCCCGAGCGCTCCTTTTGTGTGCATCGAGGGGTTATACATACACACACACAAACACACACACACACACCCACATACACACACACACACACACACACACACACACACACACACACACACACGTCGAGTGGGGTGAAAAACGGCGATGAGGAGGCAGCGAAGGAATCATTTTTAAAATTTCGCCGACACGGCGAAGCCATCGGAGCGAGCGCTCGGCAAAAAAGAAAAAAAAAAGCGAGGGGCTCGCAAACTTTATCCGTGGCGGCGCTTTTACCCCGACGCGGAGGAGTGCGGGCTCACTGGTGCATGTCGTAAATACACCGGCGCTCGATGCGCTCGGTGGAGGGAGGTTTATTTAAAGTGTACCTGTCGTCTTGCGGCGTCTTCGTCACGGCCGCGCGCCCCCGGCTGACCCGAAAACTGACAATGCACAAAGGGGCTCTAATTTATTAGCGACCACGGCTTTGACGAATTTCCGCGTGTTTCGCTCCTTTTTTTTTGAGAAAAAAAAGCGATCCACTGGATGAGGTGGGTACGGGGAGAAGGAGAGAGGCGCGGCCCCGGCGGCGGCTAAATACCGAAGGCCTTCGTTAATCGAGAGGAAAAGAAATTGATTGATTTACGCTCTTTTTTTGTCGTTAGCGCCGGTGCGGATTTTTTAACGGCTCTCTTATTCTTCGCACGAGGGAAGTTTTCATTTTGCGAAAAGTCCCACGACTTTTGCAATTAAAATCTTTTTTCAGCGGTAAAAAGATTTTATTTTAAAGTCAGTGCAATTTCGCTTGGAGTTTTTAAATTTAATCTTTACGGGGATTTGTTTTATTTCATTAAACTTTTTAGTTGCCGTTGTAAAAGTTTTATTTATATATTTTTTGTAAAGGAGATATTAGATTGGAAATTACTTTTACAGTGCACAAAAATTTAGCAGTCAAAGGAGATTTTCTCTAAAATTGATTTTAAAATATTTCGATACGAGCTTTGTAAAGTTGGATTAATGAAAAATCACTGCGATTAGTGAAATTTCACTAAGAATCAGTGAAAACAACTCCATTATTAATTTAAAAAGTTTATCACTAATTCATCTTTACAAGAAAGATTTGGAATATTGAGATATTGAATCTTAAAAAAAGTACGAAAATAAATTTCTGCATTTTGTGTTAACAATTTTTGTTAATTCATGCGTAGCATTAAAAACAAATTTGTATCCCTCCACCTAAAACTGAAAATATTCATCACCGCTCCCGAATCACCTTCGTAATCTTCTCAACGGTTCATTAGCCTCTTAAAGCGTTCAGTCAAAATACCCCCGAAGAGTTTTATAAGAACCAAAAAAAAAAGAAAAAAAAAGAAAGTCAACCTTTTAAAAAACCATTATCAGTAAATCTCTCCGCGATATAGGCCCAACTTGTCGCTCGATATCAAAACCAAGACCTCGCCGACGCATATATCTCCCGACAACGTTACGCTTCGCTTTTTTTTTCTTCGAATCGTCAAAGCGCGAAATGAGAAGTCCCCGTCGCGCAATAAGAAACCGAAACCCACAAGCGTCCAAAGCATAAAGGCGAAAGTTTCTCTCCCTCATTATCAAACTTCTCTGCCGGATCGTAAAAAAAGAAGAAAAAGAAAAAGAAAATAGAGAGCCCCGCGGAGATGACGGGGAAGATGCGCGCAGGATCTTAAAAAACTCGAGCCGCTCCCTCCGAAGAATAATACAACGGAGCGATCCCAAGGCGGCGCTCGCTCTTTCGAGCGCGTAATCCGCGCGGAGATGTCGCGCTAGATATATATTTCCCGGGCGCTTTCGTCTGTTTGCCCGATTTAAGGCGCGATGTCGCGCCGCCGCTCGTGACTCTAAACACGGCCCCGGTATCGCCGTTTACGACTCCTCCATCTGATAAAAAAAGGAGGAGGAAAGACGCAGACACTCGGAAGCGAGACGGAGAGAGACAGACCGGCGCGTCACGGTATTTTTAGATATCGCTGATTGCTGTTGCGGAGCCGTATAAAAAAAAAATTACGCGGTAACCTGCGTCACGACGGGATTAAACGGGGCCCCTCCTCGTCATCTCACCTCCGACTTTTATCAGCGCGCCCGGCCGTTTTATAGATGTATATATAAGGCAGTCGGCCCGGCGAGGAGACACACTGGTTCAGTCGAGACGCAGTCGTCGCAGTCGCGAGTAACCGAGACGCCGGCCGCCTTTTTTTTCTGTTTAATAAGAGGAGAGGACGAAGAGTCGGTGAGTTCTCGGGGGGATAGCCACGGCACTTCGTTACGGCTCTTAGCGCCGGCGACGAGATTTTGACGGAGTTAAGCTCGAACGTACGTTTATTCGCTCTCGCTTGTACGTGTTAAAGCGTCGGGCGTTCGCTTTATTTCCTTGTCCACTTTTCGAATTAGCGAATTTTCACGGGAATTTAGCGGGCTGAAATTCAATTTGATTCTCCCGCTTGATTTTATTAATGACAGTTTAACTCGCCAACACTCGCGGGCGCGTCTTTCCGAGTGCGCGTTATTCAAGAGCCTCTGAAAGAGTTTAAAACTGAAAATTCGGTTGATTAAACAAATGCAACGGCTAGAGCAAATTTCTTTCTTTTTTTTTATAAGTAAAATATTTTACTTATGATTAAATCGCGCCTGATTTTTCGACAAGGAAATTAAACTCCATTTCACGTTTTATTAAAGTTTAATCAAAACACTCATTTGCTGAATTTATCTTAAATAATTTGGCACCGGTCGAGCTTAAAATTTAAAGCGCGCTCACCGCAGCTTTTAATTGAGAGTAAAAAATGAAAAGCTTTGTTTAGCCAGATCCCGCGGGAAATATTTACTTATCAAAAGGCTGCGATTCGAAAACGAATATTGCCTTTTCAAATCGAGCGAAAACTCATTTCGGCGTACTGAATAAATGAATTAAACCAAATAATGATACAGTCATCGATAAAACACGCAGTGCGCGTATAACATCATCAGAAAGCAAAATCGCTTTACTTTGATGCCGCGCGTACATTTTCCCCCCTCCAAACGATTCGCCGATAATCTCGAAAGCTTCGGAAAGCTCGCGCGATTCTTCGCGGGGTATCGCGGGAAGTATGAATATAAAGCGACGGACGAGCTTTTTTTTTCTTTAATCCGACCGGGAGCAGACTCGATTTCGTTACGAGCGATCGGAAAGTCGCGCCGGGCTCTCGATCGATGCCAATCGCGCAGTCAGGTGGAAAGGGGCGAGGAGCGAGAAGAGGAGGTCCGGTACGGCAGGGGCCAATCGGAAACCGCGCATCGATTCCCCATTCGGCAGCGCGCGGCGCTTATTACACGGCGCGTCGCCCAAGGGGGAAAAGCTCGGGCGGTCGAGAGAGAGAGAGAGAGAGCCTAAATCGGCCTATTCCTCCTTTTGTGTCGGCCGCTGCGGTAACTGCCGGTGCGGAAGAGGGCTGATCTTTATCCGAGGATCATGTCCTCGCTTTCGGGACAGAAAATGCGTACGTGACGATCGACGGGCGATGCGGCGAACGGCCTAGGGTTCACTGGGGGGACGAGCTTTTTTTTTATTTGACGCGGTTAGAGGGAAAGAGGAGGAATTGGGGGCAGCTTTGGGAGTGTTACGATGCTGATGTTTTCTCGTTATTGAAAAGGCTTGCAAAAAAGTCGACGGGAGTATTAGTTTTACCAAAAAGTAATATTATTTATGTCTATCTTTTTTTACTAGAATTGAGAAATTAAAGGAATCGTTAAAAAATATATGAAATTTCGTAGTAATAACTAATAATTTAAAACGATTCTTTGCCTATACTATGATTAAAAATCGTTTTAAAAAGATTTTAAAATTGTCTTAAGAAATATGCCGAATTTTAGTAATTTTTCAAATAAAATAATTACTAAAATTTAGCATGCACCGTATTATAACATAAAATTTAAAAAAAATGAATTAAATTAAAATTAAAATATTATTAAAGATATTTAATTTTTATTAAAGGAATTTCTATTTTTTGTTGCAGACTAAGCACTAAACATGTCTCTCTCAGAATTCCGCAAGAAAAAGCTGCTCTTCGTCTTCAACACATTTTTCGGTGAGTATCCCATCGAGCTCAACAATTCCTCGCGGAGCTTTCGCGTTCAAGATTCATCCTCGGAAGGAAAAGAAATAAAAAATCTTACCAAAACCACGAGAAAAAGAATAAATAAAGCGGAATAAGAAAGGGAGGGCGAAGCTTCAAAGTGGAAAACGATTGTTCCTTTGCGAGGGGGGAGCTCCGTTTCTTTCGTTTCATCGCGAACAAAACCGGCGAAAAGAGGTTGGCCGAGGGGAGGAAAGAATATAAGGAGCGACGAACTTAACTCCCGCGGCGCTTGAAAATTAATTTGCATACCGGAAGTCTCATCCAGCCATCGCTTCCGGGCGCTGTAACGTTCCCGCGAAAAATCGAAAGGACGCTTCGAGCTGCTTGAGCTTTTCTAGCTCGCGCAAAGAATAAAAGCTGTAAAGTTGGCGCGGTATATTAAATGATTAGATATAAATATAGGAGATTAAAAAAATCAAGAATTAAACTTTTTTTGTTAATTTGAAATTTTGATAACGACAATTTTTCGTCGCTTTAACCTTCCAAAAAATACTTAACGATTTTAATTGCGGTAAATTAATGACTAAATGTACGGAAGGCTCTTTGCGTGCGGTCATAATTGGTCAATTTTAAATTTTGTACATGTCGTATTTTACGCCTAAAATGGACTATTTCGACGGGACCCTTTAGTGCAGTTAAGTGCAGCATTACGTGAGGCACTTTTATACTCATTTTAGTTTGTCTTAAATAATTTAGCACGAACAACCTAGTTAATACTTTTATAAATTAGCATTAATTTTATCGCGTCATTATTTTCTTTACTTTAATCAGCTGTTTACATTATTTCCTATTCTAATTGCGATAATTACACCTGGTATGTACAATCAGTCTTTAAATTACAAAGTTAAATAATATTATAAGGTCGTTTAATGACCAGGTCAGGATAATTAGGTTCCTCTTATAACGTTGTATTACTTGTTTATTTTTTTAGTACAATCTCATTTGAAATTTCGAAGGTAACGTAATTACAGAACTGACTAAAATGTTCATAATCGCAACTTCGATATGAAAAGGTATTAGTAACTGAATATCCATTTGAATTTTTAAAAATTTTAACTAAATATGTATAACTTTGAAAAGAAAAAACTTAATGTTTTGTGTACTACTAATACTATTTTGACCTTTTAAATAAAGTAGATTTTATTTATTTCATCACTTATTCTAAATATTTTAGTTAAAATATCCATGGAGATTTTACTAAAGTTATTTTTTACTAAATGCATGAAACCCCTGACTTCAAAGTTAATGTAATTACCACGGTAACTTATTTTTTGTTCGTGTCAATTATGCGTGCAAAATTAATTCTATAAAAAGAAAATTACGTACAAAATTAATTCTATAAAAACAAGGCAAACAAATATGTATTACTCTTGTGGAGTAATCAATACAACTTAAAACTTTCTCAATTCGTTTTCTTTTCATCTAACACTTTCAAATTAACCAGAACTTTGCTTTTTACAATCGTTTCGAAAAGTTTCACCAACACACGGTACCAAAATGAGTAATCGATCAATGCGATAAAAAACTCAGACTAGTTCGAAAAACATTTAAAAAAAAGCTACTGCACCTATTGTGTTAAAAGTTCATAAGTTAGAATAAATTTCTGTAGTTTAAGTATAAAAAATTACTTGATTTTCCACATTTTTAGCGTCAGTCAACCAATAAAACGACAATTTCCGGTCGTCTTACAGTTCTCTTTAAAAATTTAAAATCGTTCACATGACTAAATCTGTACGCTGCCTCTTTTGTAAAATTTCGAATACACTTATCCCATACAAAATGTCGAAAATAAAATATAATATAGAACTCAGAAAGTACATCGTGCAAAGTACCTAATTCGCATGCAATAAAATTGCAAGCTCGAGCAAATAAGATTCTAATAATCTCAAAATAATAAATCAAGCTATTTTATTTATTTTTATTTATTTAACCAGATAAATTTACAAAAGTAAATCCTATAGGAGGTAAACAGGTTACCTGTACATAGGCTGGTACAAAGCTTACAAACTAAGTACAATTATAACAGAGAACATTTGAATAAACATTTAAGTGTAAAGTTTATAACAACAGTA